>CBVK0103805690.1:0-10843 GCA_900067695.1 Picea abies | reverse complement strand
TACAATAATATCCAAGCTAGGGTTCTCATACCCTTGACTCCTATTTATACCAAAAAGAAGCATCTAGAGGAAGATCCTTCTAGAAGTAGAAGCTTCTATTAGGTCTTCTTACATTCACCTTATTCTATTTTATTGAAAGGCCTTATTAATATTGACCTTTATTACATCCGAATACATTGATCTACCTGTGTGGGTTAGGACCTTAACACATGGTGCTCGCCGAAAGATGTGTTGTTTAGTTGTAATCATGGTTGTTGCCTTTTTTTTTTTAAATAAATCACTCTTTCTGCTTCGCTTGTAGTAGTAACGATGGGGGCGTTATAAAAATCCTCTAAAACTCTAGATGTTCTTAGGAATAGGGCACTTTGTAATAGATTGAATCTTTTTAGGGTCTACCTTAACCCCTTCCCTTGAAACAATATGACCAAAATACTCTACTTCTTGTTCCCCAAAATAACATTTGGATATTTTTACATACAATTGATTGTTCTTAAGAATTTTCAGGACTTGATCCACATTTTTAATGTGTCCTTCCCATGTTTTTCTATAGAGAAGTATTATCATCAAATAAAACCAATACAAACTTTCTATGGGGTCAAAAAAAAAAAATCATAAGGATTTGAAAAGTCAAAGGATCATTAGTCAACCCAAAAGGCATGGCCAAGAACTCATAGTGCCCATCATGAGTTCTAAAATCTATTTTGGGAATGTCATCTTTTCTTAATCTGATCCAGTGGTATCTTGATTTAAGATTTAACTTTGTAAAATAATCCACTCCATGAAGCTTATCTAATAGCTCATCAATATTTGGAATAGGGAATTTATCCTTTATGGTGATTTTGTTTATATCTCTATAATCAAGACACATCCTCCAATAATTATATGGTCTTCTATCCATCACTACTAGAGATTAAAATGAACTCATATTTGGTTGAATAATACTCGAATTCAGCATGTCTTGTATTATTTTCTCAATCTCCCCCTTTTGTTGATGAGGCTATCGATAAGGCCTTTTATTAGGAGGAGTACTTCCTGATACTAGATTCATTTGATTTCATGATCTCTATATGGAGGTAAACCTTAGGAATTTCTTGGAATACCCTATAGTTCTTTTCCAAGGTGAATGTTAATTCCTATGGAATATTTTAATCTTCTTGCTTAACTTCCATAAAATAAATTTTAACCACAACCCCCTTGCTACCCTTTTTTATGAGATTTTCCATTATATGAGAGTTGATGACTTGACAAGGTACAGACATTAACCCTTTCAATTCATATTTAATTCCTTCTAATTCAAATATCATGATTAATTCGTTATAGTTTTTAAAAATTGTACCCAATGTTCTCAACCATTAATCCCTACAAAACATCTACACCTCCAATGGGAATGACATACATTGGAATTTCCAAATTATATCCTCCCATACTTAGTTTAATGTTGTGGAATTTTCCCACAATTAATACTCCCTCCATTATCCACCAAAACTTGAAAATTTTCACTATATATACAAAAAAATTGAGGTGTTCTGGTAATATTTTATCAATGAATTTATGGGTACTACTCGATTCAATGAGTACTATAAAATTTTTATTCTTAATGTAGCCTACAATATTTAGGGTTTGAAGTGATAACAAACCTTCCAATGCATGAACACATATTTCACACCTATTTGAATCAATGTTTTGCACAATTTATACCTCTATTTCCTGCTCTTTTAAGTTGACAAATTCTTCCTCATTTATTTCTGTAGATTCCTCCATTTCCTCTTCATCATCGTTTTCCAAGGTCAACAATTTTATTTCTTGACATTTATTCCCTTTTGACCATTTTTTGTTACAACCAAATCATAGTCATTTTTCTCTTCTTTCCTCCATTTCCTTCTATGATATTCGAGTAGGTTGAGGTGTGGTTGTCTTATGAACACCAAAATGATCTATGCTTCATTTGTGTGCTCCAATTTTAGACTTGTGTGTGTAGCCTTATTCTTGTATTGAATATGGCAAGAAAACTTCATAGCTTTCATAATATTTTTAGGACATTTTAAGAAATGCTGATTTTTAATGTCTTCTTTTAATCCACCCATGTGTGTTTCCAACAAATTTCCATCACTTATGTTATTCACCCGTGTGGTCAATACCTGAAATTTTGAATTTTAATCTTCATTATCACCTAAGTGCTTGATTATTGTCTTGACTGAATTATTCTTGTTCCTAAGATTTCCCATATTGTTCTTCTAAGTCTCCTGTAATTAAACCCCAAGTATAATGATAAGAAGGGGGATTCATTTTAACTACACATTGATACCATTGATATGGTTTTATCTCAAAGTTCAAAGTCATTATATGAATACTTTGCTTATCATCCATAATATTATGCAGTTCAAAATATTGATCTATTTGATTCACCCAGGTAAATATCCTTTTTCCATCAAACTTCCTTAATTCAACCTTGGGAAGGTTCAATCCTTTTGGATACCATCCATAAGTAAATCCACTATTGGAGTTATATCCCCCTAGGAAATTATTATTAATGGAAATTTGTTCAACCTGAATACTACCTATATTTTCATGAGTCCCTTTAGACACTATAAATTTTAGGGAACCTCCCATTTAAGGGTCCTATAACCTTCTATTCCATATGTTCCAACTTTCCATCCATTTTTTGTTCCAACTATTCCAAATTTCCATCCATTTTTTGTTCCAACTTTTTCATATATTCCTTATTTTCATCCATCTTTCTTTCCATCGGTTCCTTATTTACATCCATCTTTCTTTCCATTTATGTTTGATTATTCATCAAATCAACATTTTTCATTGACCTGTCATTCAATTTGGATAGTTGGTTTTGTATCTCCTCATTTTCTTCATGAGTCATGGAGGAGCTTTCTATAAGTTTAATTGGTGAAGTAATTTTTGGATCTTTCTTTGGATCCATGGAAACAAATTACTAGGTATTGAGGACAAGGGATCATCAAGTGCTATAGAACTTTGCTATACATGAAGGGTCCAACAATAGTACTTGAACCAATATCTCAAGGAACTAACTAAGGAGGCTAAATCATGTCATTAGTCGTACTACCTGACTACCTAGGTACTAGAGAGTGGTCTCCTTGAGTGTTGTTATCGGTGTACTATAGAAACAATATGGTTGAATAACTTATCTAAAGTTGGTTTCAGTTATACTTAGGGGACTTCATATATACCCAAAGGTACATGGAAGTGAGATTCTATATACAGGTATTATCTAATGTGGTACTACTCGAACAGGTACCAACAGGGGTTACAGGAGTTTTCAACCAGGTGAAACAATGTGTTTCCAACCATGTTAAACCATGTGTGTTTCTTACTTATATTATTACCCAACCATAGTTTTACCCACTTAACAATAGATCCTGTATTATTTAAATATGTTGAAACACGTGTCTAAAAAAACATAAAAAATGAGCTTGATAACCACAGAAAAAGCTCTTAAAATCACCATAAAAAATAACTTTTGAAAAAACCATAACTTCCACAAGAAATATATCATAAAATATAATGATTCAAAATATAAAAAAAAATTCCACATGTACTTCATTCTGTCAACTCAGATTCTGAAAATTTCATAGTATGAAACTTCACTGAAAAAATTTACAGTGGAAATTCCAAGAGAAATGAATTTAGTATCATTCACAAACCTTTTCTTCCATGGACAATATCTATGAAATTATAGAAAACCAGAAACTGAAAATTTGACCACCCATACTATTGCATTTCTCCTCAGTCTCCAAAAAAAATCACTTTTTGAAACTTCCTCCCCCCAAAAATAGCGAAAATTCCAAGATGACTTGTTTAAAATTGATTTCAGGATGAGTCAAAAACCTTATCTTCCATAGCATATATCTCTAAAAGTATAATGAAAAAAACTTGAATTTTTTATCAAACGTACTATGATATGTTTCTTGAGAAACCTCCAAATTTCGCTACTTGAAATGTCCCATAAAACAATTTATAGAGAAAAATCCAAGATGACTCACTTGGAGAATCAAAACCCTAGGATCGATGCTCTTGATACCAAATGTTATGATCCAATGCTTTAAAACCTAGGATCGATGCTCTTGATACCAAATGTTATGATCCAATGCTTTAAAAGTGATAAAAATTCAATGAATATAGTCCCTTTCTAGGGGAAAACCTCATTTTACAATATATCTAACTCAAAAGACAAGATTAGATGCTTATACAAATGATTATCCTTTATTATAAATAGGAAATAAAGTGAGCATGGTGTAACTCATCACTAAGACAACCTAATCATAAACAATAAACTGAAAATAAATAAGTTTTAGGGCCTTAGAAGCCTTAACATATGAAGCAATGAAACAAGGTACCTCATGTATGCCAAGCATCGTAGTCATCAAATGAAAGTGAGTTGAGCAAATTTGGGAAGAATCAATGGTCAAATAATAGTGGAGCATGATGGAGCTTATATGTGGGACTTGATGGTGGACCTTGGATTATATAGGTTCTATCTATGAAAGAATCTATACTTTTTTTTAATTTCAAGTCTAATTGATTCAAATACCTTGTGTTTGAACTCTCTTACTATGTCCCATGTATTTCTTATATGAAACTACAATACCAATGTCTTAGCCTTATTCACAGAGGAGAACAAACACTTATATCAACCCATTAAGCTATAGCATGGCTCACATATCATTTAATCATACACCAAAAATTTTAGCCACCAGAGAATTAAAGAAATGAACCTCTTACCTTTTCCCAATTCGATCAACCAAATGTTAACTATTGAAGTTAACTCACCCAATGGTCACCAAAATCAATCAAATCCAAGAGATTTAGTTGTATCGAAACCTGACCACTATGCCATTGCAATAACCAAATCATCTAGAGCACTGAACCGATGAAAACATCGGCCATGAGTTGTTGGAAGATTGGTTGTTGTCATTGTATGTGGGACTTGATGGTGGACCTTGGATGATCTAGGTTCTATCTATGAAACAATCTGTACTTTTTTTTAATTTCAAGTTTAATTGATTCAAATACCTTGTGTTTGAACTCTCTTACTATGTCCCATGTATTTCTTATATGAAACTACAATACCAATGTCTTAGCCTTATTCACAGAGGAGAACCTCACGCATAACTAGAAACACGTATATCAACCCATTAAGCTATAACATGGCTCCATATCATTTAATCATACACCAAAAATTTTAGCCACCAAAGAATTAAAGAAATGAACCTCTTACCTTTTCCCAATTTGATCAACGAAATGTTAACTATTGAAGTTAACTCACCCACTGGTCACCAAAATCAATCAAATCCAAGAGATTTAGTTGTATCGAAACCTGACCACTAGGCCATTGCAATAACCAGATCATCTAGAACACTGAACCAATGAAAACATCGTCCATGAGTCCTAAAAAATAATAAAAATGTGCCATTTTAAAGTTCTTTGGGTACAGTTGTTCAACATTACATAAACGATCAATGTGTTATTCCTATCAACTGCAGGTTCTATTAACTAGCCACCAGGTATATTAAAGGAACTATCATTTTTAAGGATATAAATTTGGTCCGATTAGACTCTTCCTCCTGTATGCAGACTCGAACCCAATTTCACTCATATACGATCTATTCCTTGATTTTGATCTAATGCAATTCATAGGAATTTCGACTCAGAATCCCCAATATCGTTCCGCTAGGACTTAATGAACTCACTCTCGCTCCCGAAAGGCTCAATCAATTAATACTTAGATATGCGCTATGATTCTCAACTCCATATCAATGATATTGCACACATTTACAGAGATGTTAAATATCAATATAAAACAAAACCACAATCACACTGCCTATACAGAACTTAAATGGAAATAATCAGAGAAAGGAGAATATTGCTCAGTAATATGGGTATGTAACTTCTATTCTATTAAAAACTTGAATCTCCTTCTCTATACAATCCACATTGTTAGCATTCATTCTATTGTTTTCCCTTTGATTCTCCTCTCCTCTCTTCTCTCTCTATTATTTTCTCACGCTTACATTAGCTTATTTTTATACAAACAATGGCTTTGAACCTTTGAGATAGGTTCATATCTTCCAAAATACCAACAAATTGTTGTTGGCCCAAAAACTAAACAACTTCCCTAACTTCATGCTAAAACAAGCATTTTTTTATATTACATGGCATTAAAAGGAAAACCAACTCCCCCTTATGTGGACCATTCTAGAACTTTTCTTCAACCTATTACAAAATTTAGTAAATTGCATTTATAAAAGATTCTCCTACATCAAACTCTCGGGGAATAAAAACTCGGCATGGACTCATGTCTATGAGTTATTCAATTTTTCTATCATTTTTGTAGCTTTCACTCGAAAGTATCAAATAAACTTAGGTGCTTCTAAAAAAAATAGAATGCCTTTTCAAATATTTTCCTCATGGATCCCATAGTTTTCTCATTAGATGTAGACATGCTTTTCTTCTTAATTGTATTTCAGTGCTTTAATATTGAAACGTGATTTCCTTTTGAACTTCATTGTAATAAAATCATAACAATCTTTTTTGCATATTTGAAGTGTCTTCAGTACTCAACTCTTCAATTTTTTCCTTATCATCTTTGGTCACTATTGAGGAAAAGGTATGAGGAACCTTAATCAAGCATTTTCATATCTTATTGGGCTAAGGAAATATAGTTGGGAATGTTACTCGGGGTTATAGCCTTAAAATAAAAGAAACAATCACTTAATATGTAGGTATTAAGTACGAGGGACCAAGGCTGGTTTTTTATATGTTATATCTAACTGTGCAAAAGAAATAAACTAAATAGAAATTCCATGAGTATGTACATGGAGATAAAAGAAAAATATGAACCAAATCATCAAAATACATATGTGAGACTGAAATAAAAAATATGATTTTTATATTGATCTCATTCTGAGATACAAAGTTGAATTCTCTTTACAAACCCCTACAAGGGTAGGGACCAAAGTCAGATTTAGAATCCTCTGGTGGGAACCATAAAAAAAGACTCTAACAACAAAATAAAACTAAAGTTAAAGATCTGGATCAGCTTGCTAAAAAATGCTATCACTTAACTCTGCAAAATACTCTTTATCATTCATGAAATTTAATTCATAAACAGACAAAAGCACACAGACTGCCAAAGATAAATCATACACCTTTAAAGATAGGATGTTGAAATATATGATTCAATTTTGAACCATGCTACCTTCAATAAGACCATGTTTTCATCAAGATGGTTGAGCCTTTTAGTAAACTCATAATGAATGAAAAATGAAAGTATCTCACAAGTATAGAGAAAACCTTATAGAAGAAGTTCTACCTCTATTATCTCTTTCCCTTGTCTCTTCATTCGATTTATCTTTTATATGTTCTCAATAAGTTATGGTAGTTCAACTACCTTTCTTTTGTTAAGATTAATAGCTTAACTATTTAGTTGAGACAAATAATAATATATGTATGGGTAACGGTCTAATTAAATAAAAACTAAATAGGTGGGAACCATTGTGACTCCCATTTTCAATTTCTTTAATAATCATCAAAACATGAAGTATAACACCCCAAAAATTTGCTTCAAACATCCACCTTGTAACTCTCATCTTCATATTAATAATCGAATATTTTAATATCATCAAAATAGAACATGACTATATCCAAAAATAACATTATATCCATCTTATCCAAAACATTGTCAAAAGATGTATTTGTTGTCCAAAACATTGTCAAAATAAAAAGAGTGTCCTCAATAGAAAATAAAATTAATAATCATTTAAAGCCACATTTGCTATGAGAGGCATTTTGCCTCTTTTTAGTGCTTCCCTCTTTAGATCTCATTTCTGATTTATCCTGTGCAATATCCTTCAATTGATGGGAACCTTGTGGGTGGACTGCACTGATGATGTGTGAACAATCATTTTTGAGATGAAGACAAGAGGACACATATTCAGAGGAATCTTTGGATGACCTGGAGGGAGTGGCCACTCTGTTTCCTTTATCTAGATCGGGCTTGGGAACATCTGTTTTTAGACTTTTACTTGCATGGGAGGACTGTACTGGCGAGACAACATGATCAAATTGGGCATTTAGATTTATTGGTGGTGGAGGAGGGGGTAATGGAAAAGACACAGTGGTCCAACCATGGTGATGAGATACAAGTTGATGAACAATATCTTGCCAACCATCATTGACAAGTAGTTTTGGCTTCATAGAAACATGATGGAGCATGTGGATACCAAAGAAATTCTGAAGCGGCTGGGAAGGAGGCCTCTCAGGTATAGGTTGCATAATTCCTTGTCCAAATAGATTAAAAAAAACAGCTTGGAAAAGTTGATTCATCTCTTGCAGATCAACATCAAAATGTATCGAAAATCATGGCCTTTGATAGCCTATCTACCAATTATTTCCTCTGCCTCTATTAGAACCTCTATTGATACCTCTAGCATTGTTGCCTTTGCTAAATAAATTCATCCTAAAGGAATATTCCAAACATGTTATGAAAAAATACTAACAATCCATGCATCAATACTCTACCTAAATAAAATCAAAAGGTTAGCTCTATCATTCACAACAAAAGCACATGCAATCCATCCATCAATACTTTTAAACTCAAAATCAATCGTCATTTGAGCAGGAAGTGATAGGGCTATTGGGAAGATGGAGGGCTTTGCAATGAGCGTAAAATGATAGCATGGGTGGGAAATGACCAAAGAATATTGTTCAAGCAAATGCAGAAGTAACAAAAAATGTATCCATATCAAAACTTCCAACACCAGTCTTCATCTAATCTCTTTCTTTTGTTACTAATATTTTTTCTTTTCTTTAAAAAAAAAATGAAATTCATAATAATAGAACAGGGGATGTTTAAATGTATTTTGGAAGGCGGTGGGCATATAATGAGCGAGAAGTGAGATAATGGAAGGGAAAAATATGATTATTGGTATATTATATGCAATAATATTTATTGAAAATCGTCATCACCATCGTTTTCCAAAACTTTTCTCTGTTTAATAATTCAAATCCAAGACACTTTCATTTTATATTACCCAAATAAAAACCCCAAGAAAGTTCGAGGACTGTCAAACTTCACAAATTCCTTTTTGATTAGCAGACATTTTATAAGATATTGTTAAGAGAGTCATTTGAAGAAATTAAAACTAGACTATATCAAGTGTGCATGGGAGGATGAGACAAAAACATAAATCCATTGACCTTTCACTATTCAACGCTTGTATCACAACCTCATTACTTATTGCATAAATAGACTGGGTTCGAAACCCCATGTGAAATGGGTGCTCATTGTTCTATATAATCATCATATAACTTCAAATTCGACCAAACCCCCATAGATAAACGAAAACCGAGCCAATACTTAATGCATACAACCAATTTTTCCCACTCTCAACACTATAACATACATCAAGACCAGATTTTGAAGATACCAATTTCCATATATCGGATAAAAGAACCACGGTATAAGACCAGATTTTGAAGATACCAATTTCCATATATCGGATAAAAGAACCATGGTATAGGAAAATGTAAAGGAGATACATTCATAAGGGGTTTGTAAAAACCATTTAACCATTTATTTCCACAACATACATTCCACAGAACCCCCCTAGTGGCCGCAAGGAAAATATGCATGTCTCACATATATTCACAAACAGTTGAAAGATAATTTGAAGGAGTTGTAAGTCTTCCAAAGACTGGGTAAAGGGTATGGCATTATGCAAGAAAAAAAACTAATTGTTATTTTGTTT
The DNA here is from genome assembly GCA_900067695.1 of Picea abies. Classification (NCBI taxonomy): domain Eukaryota; kingdom Viridiplantae; phylum Streptophyta; class Pinopsida; order Pinales; family Pinaceae; genus Picea; species Picea abies. The sequence goes on along the minus strand of CBVK0103805690.1, from coordinate 1,061 downwards.
CACAAAGAAAAACCCTTGAATTTGAATCACCGAAGAGGAGTGAATTTGAAATTAATTTCCATAACTATTTTCCTACAACCATAAAAACATAGCACCATTCATTTTGGGTGCAACGCAATCACATAATTCAAAAAAAAATTAAAATTCGAACATTATTCTCATCTTGAAAAATTTTAATGCCAACAGGGAGGGACCTCCATTAAAATGAAATTTGCACAATGGTGATACCCACATACACCCATTATAAACTTCGGAAAGAAAACATAGTTTGTAAGAAAATATAAGAGCCAACATCATGATTTTATTCGGAGCGAAGCTGCAGTTCATGAATGGAGAGGTAAGGGCCAACATACCTGTAAGGAGAATGCCAGAAAACCAACAAGAACCGTTATTCTTCCCAAGGCCGAGAAACAGGGGGGACCTCTATTAAAATGAAATTTTCACAACAGTGATACCTACATACACCCATTAAAAAATTTGGAAAGAAAACATAGTCTGTAAGAAAATATAAGAGCCAACATCATGAATTTATTTGGAGCGGAGCTACAATTCATGAATGGAGAGGTAAGGGCCAACAAAATTGTAAGGAGAATGCTAGAAAACCAACAAGCACCACTATTCTTTCCAAGGCCGAGCAAGATGGAGGAAACACCAGCCAAATCAACCAACACAAATGTGAACCAAGTGAGGGTGGTGACCGCAAGGTAGGGTTAGAGTGATGTGCAGTAATTGCATGTCATTTCTCACATTAATTTCCATCAACTAGAGACAAGTATGAGCACACCCAGTACTTCCAACACATAGTCCACTATGTTTTCCACATAAAATCTGAATCCAAAAATAAAATTAAACTCATAAATCTTAACGTATACTCAATACTTATCACCAAAACTTGTTATGTCCCATATTCCTTGATAGTGAAGGATTTCCATCTTATAAAACTTATCCATTGTCCACAATAATAATGAGTACACCATAAGTGCAATACACCATAACTATATGTGGCTCGTGCTTGAGGTTTGAACAACAAGTCAAAATATGTGTAGTAAGAATAAACCAAG
>CBVK0103805673.1:0-14325 GCA_900067695.1 Picea abies | reverse complement strand
GAGGGGGGTAGGAGAGAGAGAGGGGGGGTTGAGAGAGAGATAAGAGGTGGAGCGAGAGAGAGGGAGGAAGAGGGATACAAAGAGAGAGGGGAATATGGAGTAGAGAGAGAGGGGGGGGGAGAGGGAGACAAAGAGAGAGGGGAATATGAAGTCGAGAGAGAGAGAGAGAGAGAGAGAGAGAGAGAGAGAGAGAGAGAATGAGTGATATATAGGGAGATAACATTCACAGAGAGAGAGAGAGATACTGAATTTTGGAAAAACACATTACACTAGAACAATGGGTTCTCTAACATTATACATTTTTTTTAAGGAAATTTCATTGTTAAGGTACTCAACACCTGCACTAATGGAGACATATAGCTTATATTTTGCTTGAAAAATAACATACCACAGTTAGAAAAAATCAAATTCCCTACATTTCATATTTTTACACCATATTCAAATTCCTTATAAAAGTACCTTGAATAATCCCTCCAAGTTAACAGATTGTTTATTTTCCAAGTTTTCATTGCCACTAATGTGTCACAAAAAACCATCATTAGCTTGCACATCCCATATATCATTTAAGTACACTATAACAAGTGAATCTTTAAAGGGATGCAATACATCATTCATCCAACTCATAAATATAGTTGGTGCATTACATAAACCAAAAGGAATTATCATCCATTCATATAGACCTTGTCTTGTCTTGAAGGTGGTCTTCCAGGTGTATTCTCTTTGAACTTGTACATGATGGTATCATGATTTGAGATCTAACTTGGTGAAGTACTTATCATGTTGTAATTGATCTATAAAGTGATCAATCCTAAGTAGAGGGTATTGATCCTTGAGGGTGATCTTATTCAAAGCTCTGAAATTGATGAGCATTCTCTAAGTCCCATCCTTATTAGATATTGTGATGGTAGGTGACCCACAAGGTGAGGTTCTTGGTCAAATTACTCCCTACTCCAATATTTTCTACAATTGTGTCTTCACTTCATTTTCTTCTAGGATGGACTATTTGTACAACCCAGTGTTTGACAATGGGGAGTCAAGAAACAAAATTATCTCATGCTCCACTTCCCTCTTAGGTGGTAACTTTGAGGATCTTGGAACACTTCTCTATATGCCTGCAAATGCTCCTCCAATTGATGTTTCTACTCTTTATTACATCCCTCTAGAGATGCATTTACCTTTACCGATTCATCTCTTGGTTTATTCTCTCTTAAAAGGAGTAATGCAAACTTCCTACTTTAATTGATCAATTTCTTGGCTTGTTTATCACTTACTAGAGAGATCTTAGATTTACCATTGTGTGCATTGATGATAAAGGATTTCCCATTCTTGATAAGGAAATGATAGTTTTCTCTTGTCATGAAGATTACATCCCTCATATACATGTAGAGGATTCCAAACACTACACCACAAACATATGAACATTTCATTATTATACTGATTAAGTCATTTAAAGAAATGTTAATTTCTCTTTGAAAGAAATTACTTGCATTAATTATCCCAAAGGGCATGCAATGATATGCAAAAGTTCCCCACTAGGAAAATCGAGTTTACTAAGGGTCAAAAAATAACTAGTGATTGACTCAATGTTATTGTCAGCATTAAAGATAATATCGTGGCTATACAAAAAAGTCTTATGTTGTACTAAGGATGATACTAGAGAGTGCATATAACCTAAATGAAACCAGTCTAAGAGAACATGATTTTCTAGATTTTTAAGCATGAAAATTCAAATTAATCCAGAGATGTTCTAAAAGTAATTATTGGTTTAAGTATTCATTAATATTAATGACCCTTGTCCCCAACACGTACATACCTTAGGATCAACCATCTTATCCTCATAGGTATCTAGTTCCTCCTTGGATTTGAAGGAACCAAATGTAGAAAACATATGATTCCAATGTTTTTATATCGACTCTAAATTCTTGACAATTTGTGCTTCCATTAGATAATTTTACTATCCACAAGAGATTCCATATGATCTATACTCTGTAGGATGTTGTGGGTCTAATTCTCCTTATCTTCTAGAGGATACACCACCATACCTTTCACTTGTTGATACAATTCCAAAATTTGAGTATATTTGGATTCTCAACCTTTGGTATGACCTAGATCAAGGAGCCAAGGTTAGACCCCTACATCAACCAACACATTCTGGATTCATTCATGATCTTCCTGAACTCTTCCCTCAATTTTTGTAACCCTTCTACAAACCTTAGCTGAGAATATAAGGTGATAAACCTCAACAACATGCTTGACCAAAGCCATCTTCTTTTGGTTAGGGTTGGATTCCTCATCTTTTTTTTCCTTTGGAGTATACCTGTGAGGACACCCATGATGAGAAGACTCAATCATGCATGTCCAACTGTGAGAGACAAAATGATAATACTCAATCCAATAGCGTTATGAGCCTGTCCCACCATAAGAGAACCTCACCACCATCTAAAATGAGCCAATATGGGATGACACTATAGAGAACCTCACTCCCATCCAAACTTAACCAAGATTATGAAATTTATCTCTAACGTCTCCATAACCACCATTCATCATTGTAGAACCAATCCTCATAACTAATGCACAAGGTGACGATGAATGCATTTCATGGGAGAGGACTTCCCCATTACCAAGGCATCCTTAATGCACAAGGGGAAGATGAATGCATTTCATGGGAGAAGACTTCCCCATTATCAAGGCATCCTTTCTCCCTCATCTAATGATGTTTAACCATAATGTCAAGTGTCCCTTCTTTCGTCGGGTGGAGTAGCTCCTATGCTCGTTGACGTGTGTGAATCATGACATGTGATATCTTGTGGTGACACCCCATCCATGTGTTATCGTGGTGTCGTATTACTCTTAATACTTTCTCCTCTTTGTGTCACCTCTTTAATTCATTTCTTATCAATCTTTATATCTTATTTGAACCTACTAAAACAACCTTTTACACTATTCATTATTAATCACCCAATTATAATTTGTTCTCTCTTTTCCTTTTCTTTCAACCATTTTTATTTTATTTCATGTATCTTTAATTATATATTATCAAATTATCTCTCTCCTTAAGTTAATCATTTTTCCTATATATATATATATATATATTATCTCAACTCTATTTTTTTCCTTCTTATTTTGGTTTTAATTGATTTATTAATATACATCATTACTTCATTTATATATTTCATCAATCACTTCCACTATTATTACCTCATTACACCATCATTATGTATAGTATGTTTTTAATTTACAATTTATCCTATACTTTAATATTTTATTATTAATCTGTGATGGTCATTTCTTTATGATTTGTGGAGTACAAGCACAATATAATTAACATGAAAGTAAAAGGGCTTTTAAAGATTGCTTTAACTTTAGTAATAGTCACATGCATTTCAAGAGAGTTTGGCATAAAGATGCAAGTCTTGGCTAAATATTTGAAGAATAGACAAGGCATGTTGAACAATTCCTAAAACATATTGAGATGAAAGAATTTGTCATCTTTGAAATATGGAGAAGGAGAGGATGAAAAACATTCTTAAGATATAACCTACAATAAATCTCAATTCCAAAATATAACACCAATATCCTAATATTTTAAATCATCAAAACTATGAAGATTTAGGAAAGTTTTTTTCATTTTCTTTTTAACATAAAAATAAAATTTTAAAACATTCCAAATGATTCTTTAACATTTTTTTCAAAAATATGATAAATTCTAAAAATAAAATTTTAAAACATTCCAAATGATTCTTTAACATTTTTTTCAAAAATATAATAAATTAAGGTTAGTATTAATGGAAGTCATCATCATATTATTGTTATTTATCTCTATACCCTATTTTATTCTCTTTTGAGCACAAATATCTTTAATTGTTATAATTTATTATACTTTGATTATTTTGTTTTTAAGATAAAATTCTTGTAATTATTATTTTCATGGTATCTAGTTCATATTTATTAATGATTTAATTCAATTCTTTTATATAATTGATTTATTTTAATAATTATTTTTAATATTAACTATAAATACTTTTAATTATTATTTCATTGTATCAAGTTCCTATTTATTAATGATTTAATTCAATTCTTTTATATAATTAATTTATTTTAATAATTATTTCTAATATTAACTATAAATATTTTTAATTATTATTATATTTTGATTAAAAGATTTTTTTAATTATTATTATATTTTGATTAATAAAATTCTAGTAATTTATTACTTCCGTAGTATCCCATTCTTATTAAATAATTATTTCATTCAATTTATTTATATAATTGATTCATTTTAATTACTATTTCTTTAAACTTTGTTTAATTATTCCATAATTTTTTTTAATAAACTTCATTTGAACTCCCAACATAATCCATATCCATCCATCAACTTTATTGTTCAAATTTATAAATAAAAAATCACACCCATTTTGAAGGAAAATGATGAATTTAAAATAAAATATAAATGTATAATTATAACATTCCTACACGATTCACATTCCAATTTGTACCGGCCATCTCCCATGCAGTGATTAATTCAACACGTCATAGCCCGTCAAAGGGGTCTAGCACGTCTCATAAGTGCTATCAAATAATTCCACGTCAAAAAAATTGATTTTAATTTTTGAAAATTATTCAAGAAATGTTAAAAAAACCATAAAATTTCCTAGGAAGGGTAATTCTTTAAAGTACCGGTCATTCAAAAATTTTCGGCACCATGGTTCGTGAGTAGTTATCATTGAGCAGTGACTCAGCGCTGGAGTATAGGACTTAGGAGAGTCATGAGTAGTGAATTGTGACCTGACATCCAAGTTCCAACATTCATGATCCAAGTAAGACTTGTGGGCTATCAAATCGTGTATGAACTCACATGGTTGGCCGCTGGCCGCTAGAGCAATGGAGTTGAGAGGGGAATTAATAACAGTAATTGAGTTAGTTGATAGAATTAGTGTTCTCATGAATCATGATATCCAAGGTTTTCTCGAATCCACTTTAGGTTTTATCGACGCCACTGCTTGGAAGTCGAGAGGGGAATTAATAGAAATAATTGAGTTTGTTGATAGAATTAATGTTCTTACGAATCATGATATTCAAGGTTTTCTCGAATCCACTTTAGGTTTTATCGATGCCACTGCTTGGAAGTTGGAAGTTTTCCTTTGGGTTTTCTATAAAGTTTTTGGTAATGTTTTCAAATTTCTAATTCCAGCCATTTCCTTCGGATTCACGATACCCACGGGCTAAGAGGCCACTACTTGGAAGTTCGAAGTTTTAGTAACAATGACTTCCAAATTATAGAACTTGTGGACGAATTTGCCAAACCAAGATCCAATTGGAAATATCTACAGGTTTGCAATTATGGTTTCAAGTTCGTGAAATTTAGATGTTTGCCCGGATGTCTTTCCCGTTAATTTTATTGCACCGTCCTGACTCGGCCCTTCATATGAGAAACCTTGGAGTTCATTTAGCGTGGGTATTCCTCACACCCTGAGAATTTCATGGACAAGCACCAACAATTGTATATTAATCTCTAATGCTCCTCACCTCTGAGTTGTGATGAGAAATATGTGTATTTCATAAGATCTGTTTATGCTTGGACGATAAGTATTTGGTATTAGTGGATATAATAATATACGTGTAGGGTTCCTATCTCTTTTTACTTGGAATGTAATTTTATTGAAATGTATGGTTTTCAAATTGACTTAGTTAATATATTCAATATGATTTAAGTCAACCCAAATTGATACTCCTAGCCTACATAATCTCAGAAAGATAGATAAAGACAAACATGTGTGAGAAAGATACCTTCCAGTCCATAGATAATGAAATACTCTGTTTTGAACTCACACTTGGTCCATGTAGGCTTGAAATTTCACAATGTCCATAGTACGTTGTCTAGGGAGCCGTTTTTTTTTTCAGTGATAGTGTTGTTTTGTTGATGTAAACTTATATCACAAATTTAAAAGATTACAAGTTTCTAGAGAGGATAAGACCATTTTTGGTTGAATGAGAATTATAGTTTTCCAAATGATTTAGTTGGGCCATCATTATGTATGTTTCTCTAGCTTGATGACCCAAATTGAAATTTCTAGGTTATGTAATCCTTCTCTTTTATGGAATCAATCTATATAGATATATAGAATACTAATAATGAAATATCCATGGTATTGAAATGAAATTGATTCATTCCGGCATGGAATTTCACAATTACCCTTATTTAGACAACATTCATTTAGTGAACTTAAACTTGTACAACATATAGAAGAGTTAAAATGTTTGCAGAGTGGATAAGAACTAATTTTCATCTTCTCGTATCAAGCAAGATTATGTTATTCATATCAATTCCATGTTATCATGCTTTCGTTTTGTTAATAAATAGCTTCACTGCCTGCTCGTTTGCTTTTTTTGCACGCACAAAATGAGTTCCATGAAACCCATCAAATATTTCTTTTCTTCCTGCTTTATGGTATCATTTTGTAAATTACTCGGATCCCACAGTTGCATCCAATAAAAATAGATTATTTTTGTGTTGATTTTGACTGGACATTGCCTCGTCTCATTTATACCTCAATTCCTCATAAAATTGTCACATAAATTTAGATCGACTATGGCTCTTGTGTTGATTTAGACTGGCCAAAGCCGCGTCTTAGTGATATATCAATTCCGCATGAAGTTTGTCACATAAATTTAGATGATCACGACTCCAAAGAGACATACTCACAAAGTCAACAAACATTTTTATATGTTACACCACTTCACTTTCCCATAATTTGGAATTGAACTTTAGAATTGGCATAAAAACATTTTTTTTTTGTTTTTGGTGTCTCATTTATTAGATTGATAGGCGTCCCTCTATTGGAATTGATGGTTTAATCAACTTTTTAATTACAAATTCCAATCTTATGGCCAATAATTAAAGATGCTTGCATATTATTCATCTTACACTCAAATCAAATCAATGAATGAGATTTAATGTTGATAACTTAATGGCATTTCTAAGTGCATCTGTTAACCTATTTACTTTTTCACATTTATTTTTTAGGATTAAAAAATTACTATACTAATTTATCAATTTCCACTAAGCATAATTTAGCAAATGATGAAAAATGACTTCAATTTTAACATTTACATATTCATTATTAATTTTTTACCTGAGAATGGAATGTAAATGGAACACAACCGTTTGTCATTTACTTTTTAATTTAAATCATAGTTGTGGGCGGACGTTTATGGAAGTATAATGCTTTCAGGTGATAATGGAGAATGCAACGCTTGGTAATGGAGAATGGGCGGACGTTTATGGAAATACAAATATTTCACGTGGTAATCGAGAATGCTACGGGTGGTAATGGAGAATGTAAATCTTTCACTTACTTTTTAATTTTTAACAAATTCTTAATGTAAATGTTTCACGTGGTAATGGAGAATGCTAGGTTTTCGTGGTAATGGAGAATGCAAGGCGTCCAGCCACTTTATTACGATCGTACATTCCAAGGAAAATTGGTTCTGAGAAACAATAAGACTTTTTCGGTAAATTCATTGATTGATATTTTGTCCATATTATTTCCATTGTCTTGGTATTTGTAGATTGTTCTCATGCGCTCAGTTCAAATGGCTAATCAGCTTCGAATCAAGGAAATGCAATCCATATGTTTTCAATGGAAAAACCATGGTATTTTCTAGGGAAATGCAATCAATACGTTTTCAATGGAGAAACCATGGAGGAGATGCACCAAATGTCTCTGCAAGTTTTACTTCGGAACAATCCAGGTATCCATGATTGGACATGATTATGATACGATTTTTCTTTATCAGGCATGCCATTTATAGCTTATCCATGATTGGACATGATTATGATACGATTTTTCTTTATCAGGCATGCCATTTATAGCTGACATGTGACCTATGTAAAACTTAAACTCACAGATATTGCTCGGAAAATTCATTAGATCACAATAAAGTGGCTGGAAAAATCGTAGTCTATGACGAGGGAGGAGGAGATGGAAGCTTCCTAGCTAGAGGGAAGGGGGTCGTTGGGATATTCAACACTCCTTGCCACACCTTGTATTCTTCCATCATTCCTTCACTATGGATTCCTTCAGTCTGGATACATAGAAATCAAGTAGATGAACTCAAAGCCTACATGAATTCCACCAGGTAAAAGATGATAGTCTTTTCCTTGTTTATATCTCAAGGGGATTGCGCGAGAAATAGATTAATATACTTGGTATAGCTATACATAATTGAACGGGTCATTAATAATCTGCGAGCACACAACCTTAGTATATATTTATGATAATTTATGGAAGTAAATTCATTTTTGTACATCTAAATTTTTAATATAATTAATTAACATTGATACATACACCTGAACTGTATTGCAGTCATATGCATGCAATTATATGCAGGAGGTTAGGATTTTTACTGTGTAATTTGAATAACTTGTTTTAAGTTGGACCATTAAAGTAATAATTTCGATGGACTTATTCATACATTCAGGTCTCCAGTTGCAACTATACTAAAAATTTATATCCAGAGTGAATTTCCTGTGCCTATAGCTGATTCATTCTCCTCACGGGGACCAAGTCCAATCACTGAAAGTATTCTCAAGGTAAGCTTTGATAGTTCTTGGAATTCAATCTATCTTATTAGAACTGCCCTTGCAACGATTTCAATTAATGCACCTTCCGGAGTGATTTCAATTAATGCACCTTCTGAAGTGAGGATAACGGTCCAGCCAAGAATTCTTGCATTCACCTCTGCAAATCAGAGTTTATCTTTCATTTTGAACATTCAAGGGATCAAATGCAAGCATACCGAAGAACGCAGTGATATCCTGTGCCCTAACTTGGAGATATAGTAATTACAGTGTGAGAAGCCCAATCGTTCTCTGCAACATTATACTTGCACAGTAGCGGCTCCACGTCATGAACGTACTCATTATCATAGTCCAAATAGTTGCTTCAGTTTATAGAGCCATTGATTCCATCCCCATATTATTCCATTATTATTTATTGGCTACTGCATTTGTTTGCTAAATTTTTACAATTTGGTTTTATTTTCGCCAGAAGTGCATTTTATAGTTAGGTATGAGAAGATATCACAATTGATGCATATGGAAGGAGGTGCACTTTTGTGGTAGCTCCTTGATTGTCTTTCCTCAGAATGTCTTCTCTCTTCTTTGGGCAGTGCACCTTCCAGCAGTGCACCTTCCAACTTGCCCACAAAGGCTCTTCCCAAATATCATTGCATTTGTGGGAGCTTATATGTTGCAAGAATAGGTCTATGTAACCTATTAGGTCTATCTATTTTTATTTGTGTTTTTAACTTTATTGTCATGGCTTTATAATGTTTTATGTAAAACAAATATATAGAATCAATAAATGTGAAAGATCAATAAACTTTCTACAATATTAATTAACTATTAGTTATTTGTTTTAATAAGATACATTTTCAAATGTAGGAATACATTTGTTCAAGTGAGAAGGAAGGTCATCCATGTATGTGGGTTTCATCACTTATTTTTGTTTAGTCATAATGACTATAATTTTAAAATTTTGACAACAAGTATTAATAATAGAAATAAAAATTGTGGATATTAAAAGTAATTTGTAAAAATTATTTATAATTTGAAAGTATTAAGATAAAATAGAATAAGTTCAAAAATTTGATAATTAATCTTACCATGATATATTTATATCCTTTGTTTCAAATGAAATTATTATACAATTTAGAGAAGAATTTGAAAAAAATAAATTATCTATCAATATTTTACTTTAAAATATTATTGATAATATCTTTAAAAGGTTAATAGTCAAAATGGATAGAAAAATATGACAAATTTTCTCATGAAAACCTAAAAACCCAAATCAATGTAAAATATTTGCCTAAGAGCCCAAATCAATAATATTTTTTTGTAAGTTGCTGAAATAGAATTCATAAATTTCAATTTTCAATATTTGTTAACTATGCTTTGTATATAGAAGTTCATTATTTTATAATAAATTTTATAAGTAATAAATTATTACTCTACATAAGTTAGTTTTAATATTACTTTATTTGGGTTAAATACACTTTATCAATAAATAAAACTAAAGTATTATTATAATGAAGTATTAAATAATTAAATACTAATATTTACTGAGTTTTATTATTATAATGAAGTATTAAATAACTAAATACTAATATTTAGTGAGTTTATGAATAAATTATTTGTATGAGAGAAAATTAGTTGTATGAATCTATTTACTAAATTATATATCATAATAATATCATAAAATGAATTATTTAAAATACTAATAAAAATACTAACATACAAAATTTCATTATTTTTTAATTGAAATCTCATTATTTAAAATAGTCTCCAAAATATTAACTCATAAAATATAAGATCTACACGCCTCCCTCGCGCCATCAGAGATGTGTATAAGAGACAGATTTAAAATAGTCTCCAAAATATTAACTCATAAAATATAAATATAAGCAATTGAAAAAATTTGAGACAATAATAATAAAAACTACATCAAATAAATAAAAAGATTAAATTAAAAAAATCAAAGATATTAAATAATTATAATTTTTTTTAAAGAAAAAGTGTTCAATGTAAATTATATGTTTAATAACAATATATTATATCAAGAAAAAGGTCCAATATTTTATATTGTAAACCAAATGTATAAAACACCATGGCATGAAAGGATTTGTCACTTTTGTATGAATAAGTTATTTGTATGAGAGCACATTAGTTATATGAATCTATTTACTAAATCTATCACAATACTCATAAATTGATTTCAATTAAATATTTTACTACTATACATCATAATTGCTTTTAACCTCTTCCTTTGCTTTTTCTCGACAATCACAATTTGCAACACCAAAAATCAAAATGCATAAATGCATACTTTAATTTTATATATTCTTATTTGGAAGGGATAAATTTTACACTTCAAGATCATATGCTATCAATCTCCTTAGAACACGTGTGATTCTAAGTTTCCTTCTATGTAATATATCGCATTAGTTCAAAGTTCCTATCTTTTTCACAAAGGAAACACTAAATTTGATTTTTTTATAAAAACTTCGCCAAAACTTCATTTTCGTAATGTGTTGAACACAAACCAACCTTGTCAAGCAACGAAAATGCTCCAACATTACAATGTGACGAACAAAATTGGACGTTTCAATGTGACGAACAAAATTGAACGTTTCAATGTGACGACCACAGTAATGTTGAAACATGTTGAACATAATAACGTTGCACAATGAAAAATATAGTAATGTTGCAATATGACGAACATAGTTATTTTGCAATATGAAGAACATAGTAACGTTGTAATATGACGAACATAGTAATTTTACAATCAGTTGAACATAGTAATGTCACAATGTGACGAACATAAACCGACATCACAATGCGATGAAATAGGCATGTCATGGAAATGTTTATAGTAATGTCACAATGTCACGTTCATAAACAGACATTGCAATGTGTCACAAATAGCCTTGTCGTCACAACGTGACAAACATTTCCTCACATTGCAATGTGACACACATATAGCGACATCTCAATGTGACAAACATTTCCAAACCCTGCAATGTGTCAAATATATTAACATTGCAATCTACCAAACATACTAATGTCACAATGTGATGAACATATACATGAACATAATAATGTCGATATATGTCAAATAAATTAATGTCACATAGTGACGAACATAGTATGTTTGCAATCAACTGAACATAGTAATGTCACAATATGATGAACATAAATGGATGTCACATTGTGACAAGAATAGGCATGTCGTCACAATGTGATGTTCATAAACAGACATTGCAATATGTTGCAAATATCCTTGTCATCATAATGTGACAAACATTTTCTCACATTGCAATGTGACACACATATAGTGACGTCTCAATGTGGCAAACATTTCCAAACGTCACAATGTGTCAAATATAGTAACATTGCAATCTACCAAAAATACTAATGTCGTAATGTGATGAACATATACATGAACATAATAATGTCAAAATATGTCAAACATAGTAACGTCGCATAGTGACAAACATAGTAACATTGCAATCAACCGAACATAGTAATGTCACAATGTGATGAACATAAATGGATGTCACATTGTGACAAGCATAGGGATGTCATCACAATGCGAATAGTAACGTCGCAATGTGATGAACATAAACAACTTTTTCAATGTGTCACACATCACCTTGGCATCACAATGTGATGAACATTTCCTCACATTGTAATGTGATGCAGATATCTTGACATCACAATGTGACAAACATTTCCAAATGTCGCAATGTGTCGAATATAGTAACATTGAAATCTACCAAACATAGTAATTTCGCGCAATGTGTTGAACATAGTAACGTTGCAATCTACCAATCTATCAAACATAGTAACGTCACAATGAGACAAACATTTCCAAATGCCATTGTGTGTTGAGTATAATAACATTACACTCTACCAAACATAGTAACGTCACAATGTGATGAACATATACAGACATCTGAGTGTGATGAACATATACAGATGTTGCATTGTGATGACGAACATAACCTTGATGTCACAATGTGACAAACATAAATGGACGTTGCAATGTGATGATCATAGCCATATCCTTGTAATGTGACGAATGTATCTGTGTGTTACAATGTGATGCTCATATTATGATGTCGCATTGTGAAATACATTTCCAAATGTTGCAATGGGATGAACACATCACATTGTCGCAATGTGATGTACACCACCCAATGTCACTGTGTGATAAACATATACCAACATTACAATGAGATGAACATTTCTCAACGTCAAGTTATAGTAATTTGATTACTATAACCTTACGATGTCATGTGACGTCACATTGTGATGAAAAAAACATGATCAACATTTCAATGGAGTAGTTCCATAGTAAACTTTGGTTAATTATAATCAACATAACCCACCATAATCAGATCCACATGGTCAAAAAAGGTCATCCATGGGCATGATCAACCATAATAAACCCTGGCCAACCAGAGTCAACCATGTTCATGGTCAACTACATTCAACCAAGGTCAATAACAACTACAATCAACCATAGTCTCAATGATGAACATAAACAGATGTCTCAATGTGACGAACATATATGGACATTGCAATGTGATGAACATATCATTGTCGTCGCAATGTGACAAACATAAAATGTGATGAATATATCCCTCTTGTTGCAATGTGACAAACATATCCTTTCATTGCAATGTGATGCCCATATTTTGACATCGCATTGTGAAAGACATTTTCAAACGTTGCAATGGGATGAACATATCCCATTGTTGCAATGTCATGTACACAACCCAATGTCACAATCTAACAAACATAGACCAACATTGCAATGAGACGAACATTTCCCGACGTCGCTATGTGATGAACATAACCAATTGTCGGGTTGTGATAAACCTATTCCAACAGGATAATGTAACAAACAAAAAAACCCTTCATCGTAATTTGATTACTACAACCTTAGGATGTCATGTGACGTCATAATGTGATGAACAAAACGTTATCAACATTTCAATGTAGTATTTCCATAGTAAATTTTGGTTTAACATAATAAACATAGCCCATCATAATCAAATCCATATGGCCAACGAAGGTCGGCCATGGGAATGGTCAACCATAATAAACAAAACCAACCATAGTCAACCATGGTAATGGTCAACGACAATCAACCATGGTGAAGGACAACCACGATCAACCATAGTCTCAATGACTAACATATATGAACGTTTCAATGTGACGAACATATACAGACGTTGCAATGTGACGAACATTTCCCTGTCGTCACAATGTGATGAACAGAAACAGATGTTCCAATGTGACGAGCATAGCCCTGTCATCGTAATGTGAAGAACATATCCTTGTGTTGCATTATGATGCTTATATTTTGACATCACATTATGAAATACATTTCCAAACGTTGCAATGGGACGAACACATCCCGTTGTCACAATGTGATGTACACAACCCAATGCCGCAATGTCAAAAACATAGACCAAGATTTCAATGAGACGAACATTTCCCAACGTCGCTATGCGAAAAACATAACCCACTCTCAGACCATGACAAACCTCTTCCAACACCATAATGTGACAAACAAAAACCCTTCGTCGTAATTTGATTACTATAACCTTACGTGATGTCACAATGTGTTGAAAAAAACATGATCAACATTGCAATGTAGTAGTGCCATAGTAAAATTTGGTTAAAGATAATCAACATATCCCACCATAACCAGATCCACATGGTCAACGAAAGTTAACCATGGTGAAGGACAACCA
>CBVK0103805646.1:0-10304 GCA_900067695.1 Picea abies | reverse complement strand
ATACTTTATACTTTAAGGAATATTAATATAATATTCCTTTTTGGCTTAATATCCCTAGCTTAGCCCCTTTTCCTTAACCTTTTATCCCCCACCCTTTCCCTAACTAGTGGATTTTAGTCCCCCATACTCTCTTATCGTGGTCGGTCTACGTGCAACGATGTATTTTATATTAATTTTGAGACATTTACAAAAGTAGGTGCACTGGCCTTTAACATCTAGGCTCTCTTGCCTAATAATCACAAAACAGACTCTCCATCCTATAAAACACAACATACACACAAAGGCTCCCTGGCCTCAAAATCGCGCACACTTAATTTGTTGTGCACGGTATCCTGGAATGTGCACATTTCATCAATTTAATGTGCAGTACATGTGCACACTATGCCATGAAAGGTGCATACAAAAATGATATCAAACAGCTCACCAGCTCAAGTACATTTTCATTTACATTACAATTGGGTCCGGCCTAGGGATATTACATACCAAAATTTTACATCGTAAAAAGACTTGCTTAAGAGGACCAAAGTGATATGATCATTTTTTTGAATAAAATGTTAAATCATCAAGATATACTTGAATAATATTATCGATGAGATCATCAAAAGCTATTTGCATAGCTCTTTGGAAAGTGACACCTACATTAGGTAAGCCAAAAGACATACGTTCATAAGAAAAAGTGCCCCAGCGAGTAGTGAATGTGGTTTTGTATTTATCATTCCTCTTTACTCTTATTTGAATATAACCAGAAAAACCATCGAGTAAGGACATCATTTGAGATCCAATAACTTTCTAAAAAATCAATTCCATATTAGGTAAGGGGAAATTATCTTTTATAGTAGCTCTATTTAGTGCATGAAAGTCCACACACAATCTGATTTCTCTAGTTTTCTTTCTTACAGGAACAATATTAGATGCCCATTCTGAAGATTTGACTAGGAATATAATATGAGCATTCAACAATTTTTCTACTTCCTTTTTAACGGTAGCTTCAAGTGCAATATTAATAGGTCTCTATTTTTTCCTAAATAGTTTTTTTTCTTCCTTGATTGGATTAGCATGCTGAATAATACTAGGATATAAACCATGAAGATCCTCATAGGACCAGGAAAAAACATCCTTAAATTCATGGAATAAATCCATGAATTTACTTTTTCTTCTTCGGAACATTGAGCTCCAACTTTTAAAACTTTTGGTTGTTCAGGAGTTCCAATGTTCAAGGGAATTAGATCCCCTATTTTTCTTCTTGAATCCTCTTCTTTCTTATCATTATGGCTTCCGACATCACTCGTTGAAAATGACCTCTCGAGAGGATTCAAGTCTTTAGGATATTTATTATCTTCAATAGAAATTATTTCCTTAGGATTATAAAGCTCATTTTGCAAGAAAGCAAAGATGATTTCATCATCTAGGAAGACCTGCCAAGATTCCACATTGTTAGGAAAATGAGGTCTACATAAGGACAAGAATGTAAAATCATGTCTTTGGGGAAGTAGTTATCTTGTAGGACAAGTTGCAAAAAAAACTAACCTATCAACAAAAGAATTCATCTCCCTTTGATATGAGTGATATTAAAAGACAATAGATTTTGGATTAATGTCCATACAACTTCGGTGTACCTATTTAATAACTTGTTAGTAGGAGTATAGATTTTCTTGACCATATTGACAACAAGTTTCGAGTCTCCAAAAATAGTAAGATGACCACAACCTAAATTATAAGAATTTTCAATACCTAATAGTAAGGCCTCAAATTTAGTTACATTATTTGTGCAGGAAAATTCAAGTCTATAGGAAACATTATGAATTTTACCTACATGTGAATTTGAAACAATGCCTGCCCCATTACCTTCATTTGAACATGCACCATCAAAGTGCATATGCCACATACTATCTTCATAATCATAGGGATTTTCAAGAAAAGTGTCATCTTCATCATTGAAAATTGAATAAACACCCATATCTTCCTCAATAAAGTTTACATTTGACTAAGGAACCTTTTCAATGTATGATGAAATTTCTCCTTCCCTTAACACGATTATATTCTTCCCATTTCTGGGAATAGACAAATGAGAGCCATCTAAAGATAAGTAACTTCCTGTTAAATCCTATCAGTATCCACCCAAAATGATTGAATAATCACTAATGGGCATGTCAATCACTTGTATATTCAAAGTGGTTATGATTTCTAGATGGGAGCAAAGACAAAAGTTACATATTTAATCTCACTTATTATAGATTGTTGTTGATTATTATAGGACAACATGCTTCTCGCATTTTTATTTGTACAAGAGAGGCCAAGTTCTTCCATAATAATATTGGACATTACATTAGGTCCAGACCTTCCATCTATTAGGCACCAATGACCTATCTTATCAAAAATCTTTACAGAAATATAAAAAGGTGGATTTTTATAGAATTTTTAAAATTATTTACACCTAGTCTATTTACATGTGAATCACCTTCATTAAGGTTTTCAGATAAACTGGCTACAAAAAAAGTTTTACCTTCCATATAATTTTTAATATGCTAGTGTTGCTCATGAACAATGACCATGTCCAGGAGAGTTGCATCTAGTTTTATGTTAGATAGTTGCTTCAATATGTTATACTTTGATGAAGGTAAAGAGGTTGATTCCCCTTGACTTTGTGCTACTCTGTCAACCTGAGGATTTGTACTTGGAGAAGAAGAGCTATGGGAAAATGTAGTTTTGGGATTTCCACCTTTTCCCTTGTCAGCATAATATTTACTCTGAGTGTTCACTAACATTACATCTTCTTTAGGAACGAAATCTATGGAAACGAAAATTACTTCATTTCTTTTTCCAAAGATTCTTTCTTGTGATTTTTTCTTAACCTCACAAATTATCTCTTCATGGTTGCCATCACAAAAGTTACACCAAGCTTTAGAGAGAATAGCCTTTGGTTGATTATATGGTAAGGAATTAGTAGGTTGATTTCTCAAAAAAACTTGAGAAGAGGATTCATCAGGGATTGAATTAGTAGTGATCCATTTCCTTTCAAAAGAAATCATATGATTTCTCATATCTTGAACTAGTTGCAACACATTCGACATTTCATTCTGCTTAACAAAATATTCTTTAGGAAGACCTATTCTTTCCATTTTCTCCTCATACTCCAAACAAGTTTGGAGTGCAAACTCTAGGCTTGTCACATTTTTCTCTTCTAACCTGTGATGATAAGAAGAGGGTAAGGACTTATAGTATTGAATGAAAGCAACTTGGTTATGAGCATGAATCGTCTCATGGATTTTATTATATAGTTTGGTGAATCTAAGATTGAAATATTTAATGGTTTCACCATTTGTAAAGACAATGTTATTATAATCCTTTAACAAATCTATTGAATTCTTGGGCTGCCCATATGTTGATTTAAACCAGTAAACTAATTCATCCCAAGTCGAAAACACTTTAGGAGGAAATTCGAAAAAATCAGCAGCAACTTTCCCTTCTAAAGAAGTAATGAATAAACACATACATATATCATTATCATGTTCCCTTATGTTATGGCATGCGTTAGAAAATGAACTAAGGTGTTATTTTGTAGAAATGGTGTCATTTCCTGGAAATTTTGGCAAATGATCTTTGAATTTGGGAAGGGGATTTGTATATGGAGCAAGATCTAAAGGTGAAGACACATGCCATGATGTAGTAGTGACATATTTCTCAAATTGGAATAAACCAAATTTCTTGATTACTTTTTGCAGGATTGGTGGTAGATTGAACTGGAATTTGTTAACTGAATATAATCCCGATTATAGACGAAGAGGAGGATTGTGAAGAAGAAGATGGACGAGTACTAGAAAAATAATCAAAAGATGTCATTTTGAAAGTGACAATGATAAATGATACTGGCGAGTTGGAAGAATCAGACAAAGATCTGTGATGTTTTCCTTGTAGGGTTTCAAGGATAACCTTTCTTCTTCCTATCTCTAAGACAATATTAATTTTCGGAGACAAACCTCTCATTCTTCATGAAGAACGAGATCTAGAGGACATAAGATAATTTCTTAATGATGAGGTTTATTTCTAACTAGCCTTTGTTGAGCTTCCCACTATTCTCTAATTCTAATATATTGATAAATAACCTCCCAAGATTAATGAATTTAAATTCATGTATGGGATGTTTCCAAAATTGTATTAAATAAAGTTATAGAAATGTTGTTCCGATCATCTAAACCATCACCAATGTTAGGTTGACACACAACAGGTATGGTCATGAAAACAATGAATAGAAAAAAAGAAGATTGACTACAGAAAGTACAATAAATATAGAAATGAAATACAACTACCAGAGAAATATTGAATATTTCCCAAGTATGGTTGCCAAATAAATGTTGGTATTAGCCATATCCTAATACCAACATTTTCAAATTCTCACTGGCTAGAGAAAAATAGTCGGGATTATCACCCTGTGTTTATAGCCCCTTTTTTTACGAAAAAATTAATTAATCCTCATGAAATATGACCCTGGGATTAATATTGTCTTTTATAATTGTAGTATGTCAAAGAAAAATAAAATATTTATAACAAACAATATTTTTTTAATTTTTGAAGAGCTTTAGAAATAAAAATCTAATATAAGATTACACAATAAATCAAATGAGACTTCAAAACCATCCAAAGATTTTATTTATTCAAATCTGAAATAAAGCCAACAACATTCTTCATACCCCAAAGGTAAGGACCAAAATGAGACTTAGTAGTCAAATATGTAATATTACATCATACATAGACTACTGGTATCTTTAAGTGAAACCAAGATTGGAACAAAGATGAAATGACAGACCACAAATGCCACTGCCTTGACTCTACACAAAATCCTTAATCAATACTGAAAATTAATCCATAAATCTATTAAGAACCCATGGACTATCAGAGACAAATGATCAACCTTGTGAAGCATATAATAAAATCAATACTTCTTGGTTCTCCTTATTTCCGCCTTCAGTAGGATCATGTTATCAACAAGAAGTTCTTATCACTTATGTATCTCAGAGATGAATGAAATAGTAAAGTAATCTCACTTAAGAAGAAAGAGTAGACCTTATTAGAGTTTTTCTCTTTATCACTCTCCTTTTTTTCTTGTCCCTTGAGTTCTCCTTTTTTTCTCTCAAAAGTAGTTTGAAAGGTTCAACTACTTTTAGTTAAATAATTCACTATTTTTTATTAATGGGGAAAACTCATAATTAGATAATAATAATTGTTATTGATAAGGATAAAATAAGTACTAACTAATAGGTGGGGACCCCCTAATGACATTTTGAACTTTGAACATATCCCCCTTGTTTCTCCTTTAAAAATAAAAATAAAATAAAGTTATCCAACATCCATTTAATTATAAACATAGCACATATCCCAATCGACTCATAGAAATACTTATGAACATACTTGTGACACCCGAATGATAAATATATTTATTAAAAATAAATATATCAGATTGTTGTCTAAGTCAAAAAAGGCTATCATAAATATGTCAAAATAAATAGACCATCAATTGGCCCAAAAATAATACTGCTATGAAAATATCCAAAAATGATGAATAGTCAACCTATCAAAATCATACCATTGTCCAAAAAATAATAACTAGAACTACCCTCAACAATAAAACCATCATAATAACACTATAAAATCAGAAGTCTTATTTTTTTATGTGAGGCAGCTTTCCTCTGTTTACTTTATTGTGGCTTTATGACTTCCAAACTTTCATTAATTGGTTCTTTAACTCTTATTGTTGATGCTTCTAGATGCATGTCCTCAAAGGAAATATCTTTGATTTCAATTTTTGGATGTTTGGCATGAGAAGTGACTGAATGTGAGGAAGTTACTGACTGATCAGAATTGACAGACTGGGCAGGTCATTTTCCTTTGCTAGGATCAGACTCTTGAATTTGAGATTTAAGCTTCTTTAATGGTTGAGAAAGATGAGCATGAGAATATTATGATGTAACATGTAGGGTAGATTGGTTTGTAGGAGGTGGAGGTAATGGAAATGGAGTTGTGGGCCATCCTTGCGATTTATGCTGATGAGGATGAACAATCTCATTCCAATCATCATTGGCTAGAATATTAGGAGGCAATGAAACATGTGTTTGTACAAGAATACCATAAATTTTTGGATGAGGTTGAAGGGGGGTCTTCCAGGTGGAGGACAAGGTTGAAATACCCCTTGTCATACTAGGTGTAAGAAACTAGTTTGTAGGAGCTAATTGACTTCTTCAGAATCAACATCAAAGTGGATAGAGAAGTGAAGTCTTTTGTTACCATAAAAAACATTAGGCCTCCTTCCCCTTCCCTTGTTTCCTCTGCCACCACTTCCTCTGCTGAAGAAGATCATCTATAAGTACAAGGTAAAGTTAGAGCATGCATACAATAGATAATAAGAATCAAATATAATTTTCATAAAATAACTTATAAATAGCTCCGTTGACAACAAACAAACATGCAAGCAATCAAGGACATACAAGGAAAGTCAATCCAAAAATCAATTATGCCCTTAAACTCGTTTTCGTCACATAAGCCATTATTACTTAAGAACATGGGAAAATTAATGTATTTAAGGAATATGATGGGGTTTGTAATGTGGGGAAAGTGAAATAATGATAAGGAAAGGTGATGGAACATGTTCAAAAACAATTTATCATCAAACATATGCAAAATGAAACTATATGTCAACAACTTCTTCATTCATTCCCTCCTAAGTCTGCATTTTCCAATGCTAATCCCTTAATATCAAGAATTCAATTATACATCAGGGGGAATATTTTGAAATAAAATCGAAATGGAATTTGGGATCTGGGAATGACTCATGAAAAATGAAAATATATAGGGAATTGGCCCTGAGTAAAATTAACACTAGATTTTTCAAACATAACCAACCTGTAACATAATCCTTCAAAGTCTGACCATAAGCATATACGTATGTTGATCATAAGATATTCTTCTTCCCATTATCAATATCAATTTGACAGGAAGTATTTAATTTCAAACCACAGGGGTAAATATAAATGAGCATTTGAAATGATATATGAATATGGGAATGAAGGAATAGCTTATGAAAAATGACAATACGAGGGAATTGATCATGTGTGTAAGAAATAAAATATTTCATTTCCATTTAATTATTATTCCAATACCTAAAACCACAAATGACCTTGTCTAAGACTTGCAATAGGTGCCAACTTCCATCCATAGTGTTTGTATCAATATTCATCTTAATAAACATTGAAATGCAATCAGCTAGGATGAGTTTGTTCTTCAAACAAAATGTGTTTGTCTTCGAACCATTCTTATTTATAACTAGTGAATCAATGCAACTTATACCACCACAAAAGGAAACAACATTTGAGAACTAAAATTGGGTTTAGGAACTTCAAGTAGATTTTTCAACATAACTCTTGAACTCCAAAATATCATTAAGATATTCATTCTTATTTAACCTATTCTTTAAGATTTTGAGTTCAGAACAGGGAATATTCATTTCTTCAACCTGATAGAAAAATTTGAATCATTTTCAAAATTAGATTTTGTGTAAAAGAATACAAGTAGGGATGACTACAATATTCATACATATCCAACAATTCAATGTGCATATGTATATTACACACCGTTCAATATTAAACCAAGCCAATCAATGTGCTTCAAGTACAGTCACTTCCATTTCAACCACAACTAGGAACCAAAATTGGGTTTCATTTTTTATATATAACTGAAAGATGAATGTTGTGTTAAAGGGAATTAGGGTTTCTAACTCGAAGATATACAAAACCATATCATACAAAGATACAAAACCCTAGGGTTCGATAACAAAATTATTTTAGTTCATATTCGACATCCACCAAACATAACCAAGAGATGTTGCTTTAACTTGCATGGTTTCGAAATGGGATCGAATGCATCCGATTTTTATGAAAAATCCTTGACACGAGAGAATATTTGCAAGAAAAGAAAACTTATGTGCAACCTCGATGAAGGTACAAGAAACCCATGAATCCTGGTTTCAACAAAGGGTATTTACAGGCTTCTTGAAATGCAACATGTGATGTATAAATGTGACCGTAGGATTCCCTATTCTACAATGGTATTATGGAGTGTAAAAAGTGAATGAAGTGAATTAAAGACACATAGGCGATGGAAATAAAAATGCAGGATTTTGAACTTCAACATTCATAAAAAATATGTCACGAAAGAAAACCCTTGAGACCCATTTTAAAACCAATCTGAAACATATCGAAAAGAGAAGCAAGACTTCACATTTCTTTTGCTTTGGACTTAAATAAATCGGTGAATTGATCAGTAGGAGATTTGAAATAGTTCATGCGAACATATCATTTCTAAAAGTAAAAACACCACAGAACAAGCCCAAAAACAAAGTAGCACACTCATTTATAGTCATACCGAGCTTTTTCTAAATCACAATTGCAAAATTTGACATGCATTTTATGGGTATAGGCTATAGTCACATACCTTCACTATAGGCTTGATTTTTTCTCAAGGAAAAGATGATTTTTAGTGTCAAACAACAATGATCAAGGATGATACAGAGCAATTTATCCAAATCTTGTTTCCAAAACCATCAAAATGAAAATTCCAGAACATTCAAGGGTGGTAACCTCAACGAAAATACTGAGTCTCGTGCATTCGATGCATGGAACCTCACATCACCTAAACATTAACTCTTTTCCTAAATAATACTTCCACTAATCAACCACAATGAATAAAAATACAACTAACCATGCCACATATGCAACAGTTCACATGCTTTAATACCCGTATCAACCAAGTTTTAATGTTATTTGGAACAATGGTCAACTCAACATCGTTCTCAATTAACCCACATTTATTTCCTACCTAATGATGCAACGATGTATATGTATTGCAATAAAGGCTTAAGGAAAGGCTTGAATGACAACAATATGTCATATGAAATCAAAACAATATACCATATGCATAATGTTGGAAAGAATTTCCAAATTTTGAACTTAATCATGCCACCTTTCAATATATAAAAGACATAGTATACATGAGAGCTTGACACTATCATACAACATATAAGGTTGTGTTATGTCATTTGAAAATCATTTTGTGTTGTATTGTTGTGATATATAGACCAAATTTTAAAAGTAAATACCACCGTATCAATTTGAACTTGCATATGCTATGATAACTTTAATATGATACCCACCTTTTGGAAACATCGCGCATTAGCACACATTTTGATAGGATGATGGTGCATTTTTTGTCCATTCTTTTTGTTATTATACCTAATAACATGGAAAATGATTATAAATTTTTTAATCACTATATATTGGAGAAACCCCAATGGATAGTCAATATACAACAAGATACATCCAATAAACTGTAGTAAAATCAAATGTTATCATTAACTCTTATAACAAGGGGTTTGTCAATTTTATTTCTTTTTCTAGGGGGTCCCACCTATAGTTAAGTATTTATAAATAATAGATAATAAAAAAATTAAAAACAATGCCTTGCAATCATTTGCAGGCTTGGTGGCTTATTTGGGAGTCAACAGTATGGTGCACCGGTAATGCACAACCCTTCACAGTGGTACCGATAATGCACTTAAATACTTGAAGTATTTGAGTATGTTTCATTTGAGTATGTTGAATGGAGGGAAGACAGTGGCATCGATAATGCACAACCTTATTTTGGTGCATGGTACTTAGTGTTTAACAATGGGTTGTGTAATTTTACACACACCACTATTGGTGCTTCCTATTAATTCTTTGAATGCACCATATGTGATCCTTCCTATAAATTCATAGGATGCACTATTGTCTGGTGATGCAGGAGCATCACCAGCAAAGCACAAGTCAGAGACAGCTGGGCACACTAGCGCATATTTTGAAGCATTTTTTAATTTCAAAAATCAATGTATTAATGTAATCTCTGAAAAATCTTTTTAAGTAATGAACATCTTTAATGATCGGAGGTTGAGCCATCGCATAAGATCTATGGGGAATGTATTTTGTTTTATGAATCGGATCGCGATACAGATCTGGAGCTTCTGCTCTTATCTGTCTGACTCGCTATTTATTGTAATAGATGTTTAGTAGTTGATCACATTTAATTCTGATAGGATAGCATAGAGTAGTTGGAGGGAAAGACTCAAAGATAACCTCTTTGTATAAAGATTTGTATTGTTTCCCAGTAGTGGTTGTTTTTGGAAGGTTGTTGATAGAATATAGCCGATTAGCAGTGTATGTGTTAAGGAGTAGTGAAGAACAATGTATGAATGTATGTAAGTTTCAGTTGAATGAATATAA
>CBVK0103805623.1:0-10154 GCA_900067695.1 Picea abies | reverse complement strand
TAAGGATAACTCAAAATTCACAGAAGCAACTTAGGAAGCTCAAAATGGCCTCAACAGATAGAGAAAGAGAAAAAATTCAAAGTCCTCAAAACTCAATGAAATTGACATTCTCACGAAGAGCACGTCGCAAGATTTCCAACGACGTAAACGGCTCGTCAAACAGAGTTACAGATCAAAATATATTCACGGTCAAAGTTTTGGTCAACCTAGCCCAGTCAGCAGGGATGAGTCAGAATCTGTACTATTGAATTCAGCACTAGTATGGATGATTTCATTGTCCATACAGTATACATGGCACACCTAGATGGAGACACGTGTCATATGACATCAGCATGACATCAACATGGTGACGAGGCAGCGCCAGAGGTTACCACGTGTCACTCATTTTTGGACTTTTCGATCAAATCCATGGACCAATTAAAAGGTGCCATGTGGCAATCCATACAACCACATGGCAGACCATACAACCACATGTCTGGTGATGTGGCAAGTTGACCAAGGAGAGATGACATGGCAGTGACTATGCAAGAAGGTGATGTGGGCCAATGACTAGCTGCCACGTGGCAGCAAGAAAATGCCCAATGAGGGCTAACAAACGAATTTCTAAAAAAAAATATAATAACAATACAGTCCTCCAAAATAGTGTCAAGATCCTCCAAATCTAGTCGGTCTGCCAGACTAGCAACGATCCGCCAATATTAAAGTTCTTCCATATCTGGCCTAACCACTATCTCTTTGCCATATATAATAGTTGCCACCAACTTGGAGTTTGTTGTAACAAGTTGCCAAAAGGGGAGGCCCACAGGTTTGACCCTAGGACCTCCCCCAACTACTATGCCTTTAATATAACTCCACCAACCAACTAACCTAATGACTATGTTGGTACATTCTCCCTCCGATATTACTTAAGAATCCGAGTCTACCAGAGTTCGCTCAGACCAGGGCGTGGTCGTACGGATAGGGCACAAAAATTGAGAATTTTCCCATGAATTAATTGCAGGTGCAGGCACGAAAACTGAGACAAAATTTCTCAGGGGGCCTGGAAGTTCTAGACTTAGATTGAGGCATGGAGACAATCATTTTTGAGTAATTCAATGCCACGAATTCAGTGGTGTTGTTCGTTTTCTGATATGAGCAAATCTTATGCAGCTTAACTCCAGAATGAGGTATACTTATGTATTTTTCCAAATCCTTTTGTTGAGTTAATAAAAAGGCCTACCCATTTGAGACTAGGACCCAGAGACATAGTCCACCAGGGATGAACTTCGTTATCAAGTTTTTTGTGTTTAGATATGATGCTTATGTCTCTTCATTATTGAGTTGTTCCTTCTTTATGGTGCAATTTATGCTCATTTAATACAATTCTTTAATAAGTCTCATCGATGAAAAGATCTGGGATCACAAAATCAATGGATTTTCATCTAATCCCATACTTTAAATATGCATGTCTCTCTTGACAAGTGGTACCCATGTACCCACCTTCCCACCACTTGGGAACTCGTTCCCATCACTTAGGAACTTAGAATATAATCATGACCATTTGGATATAATCATATAAACAAGTTGACAAATCATCCAAACACTTCCCTGTACAATTTGACTTGGATATGTGCATATTACTTGTTTGACCATTTTGATACCTTCGTTTTCAACCCAAACACAACACCAAGAATATAATCCTTTAGTGGTCTTTAGTGTTGGAAAAAAGTTTGCAATCCAAAACATCGATTATAAGTAGGAAGACCATTGGATACTTGTGTAGCATTATATCCTTTCCATATCCAACTGCATTATGATCTCATACATGGATAGCTTTGTTGGCATCCATTTCTATAATAGGAGTATATATCCTGACCCTTTTTGGTTATGAATTCATAACAAATATAACATGACATGCCATCAATTTCATATGATTACATTCAAGCATTAAATAACCATTGTATATTCAAGGCCATCTACATTTACCACATCTAGTTGAGTGTATTTCTCATAATACACATTGATTCAAATATTGAATTTTGATTAAGGGAAATCTTACCTCAATTCCCTTTTGCATTTATGCATTATAAGCCAACAAATTCATACATGCATGGTTGTTATCAATTTACTTGATACTACCTGACTAGCTTGTATCTTGTAGAGGCTCACATACTCCCCTCACCAACCCCTTATTCAACATTTTAACATTGTCATATTTTCTTCATATGGTTGACTTTTGTATGCAACAACAACATCAACACCCTCATCCATGTTATCAACCATTTCCTAGATACAAAATCCATCGTTAGCAAGTTTCAATCATAATAACAACTTTGTTTTATATATAACAACAAACTACTCTTAGTCTACAACATGTTATATATATATATGCTCAAGCATTTCCACTTGCACTAATGCATATTTGTATGCACCAAGCATTCATCTTCAACATGCGTATTGGTTCACTTGCATTCTAGCTTTCCTATATGCACTTTGCATCATTTATTAATATGTTATCTAGTGCATAATTATGCCATCTCCTTGTGCCATATGTGGTTGTCATCTAATGTTTCCATATTCTTACATAGTTGTGTTCTCTCACTCTACTCATCTATGTCGTGTTTCCTTCTTATATGAACACCTTCAAGCCAAGTGCAATTTGATCATTTTGTAATTCCAACCAATTTAGCTTATCGGTGCTGCAACCCCATTAGCACCCACCTTTTCTTAGGTATTCTTGTCCCAACTTTATTTTTCATAAACCATCCATCACATCCCATGGTAACCTCATCTGAAACTTCCATCATTTCATGGTATTACAATTAATGATCTTCCACTTTAAGATGGTTTCCTTTCAAATTCCATCTTTTTTGCAAACATTGTCCAACATAGAAATGCTTTCTTTATCTTTCCATTATGGAGATTACTACATTTCTTATACTCTCCTTTGATTAATTATCCATTTCTACCCCAGGAATGCACTCAACATTTTATGCATCAACAATTCTCAGTCATTGTTGTCTTCATTCATTGAGTGATGCAATATAGTCCAACTAGCATAATATCCCTATTATGGACCCTTTTACCACTATCTCAAGTTGTTCATGGAATTTTTCCAATTCTTGAATCCACTTCAATCTATGGGATAAATCTCTTTGAAATTGGATTATACTCTTCTACAATGAATGTGCACACAATGCACCACTTTATGTCTCCATTTCCACCTTTTAGAGTGAAGGAACCTTCATTAAATTATCCATTGAATGTTTTACCCTTGCTCCATGCTTCCACTGAGCACTATGATTACAAAAGTGAATCTATTGCTATAATTCTTCAAATACTAGTCCACGTAGATGTTGTGCCTTACCTTCATGTACATATTGGTGTCACCCTTCACCAATTGCCTTGTTCCATGCTTCTTATCTACGTCATTCTAGCTTGGATGTACATAAAAGCCAGCTACACTAGTCATGATCCTCAAAACTCTTTTTCTTCTAGTAAGCATCTTCCATACCTTAGTAAAATATTCTCCTGTAACATAGAATATTCGAACCTTATAACCAAAATTTAATATGGCTCTTCATACCTATAATGATTTCTTTGATTCATACAGTAACCATCTATAATGACAAAAGTGTTCTCTATCTCTTCCTATTTATTTTGAATTACACTTATTGATCACAATAGATATATTATATGTCGTCTTCTTTTCTTTTTCAAGATACCAATTTTTGGTTCCTTCATTCTTTTCAAACGAACCTATAATTTTATCAGAAACATACCTTAATAATATTCATTTGTGGCATTTGATCACTTTGCTAATATACCATGACATAACACCCTCTCTTGGAGTGGTCTTGTTCATTATCAACATTGTTCATTATCAACACCACCTCATTGGTAAGTATTCACCCATTTTTGTTTTATTGTTATACTTTTGCACCTCCAATTGTACCTCATTACCACTACATAGGCATCATTATGAAATATATGCAACCTTCCTTGCTCAATTTTGATTTATGATATACACCTCTATCTTCTGGAACTCTTTGTCCAAAAGTAAGATTGTTTTGGAAATCTTCCACAATGGACAATTGCCTTGCTCATTTAGGTCTGGATGTCTTGTTCCTGCAAATTTCCAAATCAACCTAAAGCGTCTTTGGAAATATTGAACCTTCTATCATGTTCCCCTCTGACTTACCTTTCCAATGACTATACTTATGATCCATTCTAATTTATGAGATAAAAGTTATGGCTCTTTGAATTTATCCATATTGACCCTTTTTTGCACCTATCTCACTGGTACAATTAATCTCAAACACCAACTTCTACCACCTATAGAATAAAATATAAGAAGAATCGGGAAAACATGTGTGTCATGTACTAATAATATAAGTGATGGTGAGTACACAACAACTCTTATATTGTTGATCTGTTGCTCCAAACAAATTCTACATTACTATGGAATTAGTTGTTAATGTTTTATGCCATTTTTATAGTTCTTTGCATTTCATAAAGATAAGAGCATAATAAGCACAATAACAAAATAATAAGAATGCTCTTCGCAGTTACATTATTTCAACATTAGCGACTTTGTCCTTTTTACACTTTCTCCAAACTTGGAATTTTTAGCCAGACTGGTTATCTCCCAAATGTAGCAAAATTGGAAAATATTTGCTAGGAAAAAATTGTCTACCTTGATGAGGAGGTAAAATGTCAAGTAAATGTTTTTTTTTTCAAAATTGTGATCTGGTGTCACTTTTCCTCCTTTAAAACTCCTGAAAAATCCCTAAAAAGTGGCCTAGAATAATGGATTTTGGCATGTTTCAGCATCCCCATTCACAACCCCTGGGAATCTAGCCAATTGCTTCACTAGGTATTTTCATGTCTGCTTTCCTGACACCCTCTAAAATTTCCATAAGAAATAGGACCACTCCCAATGAGTATCACCATGTTCTTCAAGAATCACTAATCTACAATTTTTGGCAATATGGAGTTGAATCAGCAAGTGGGCCTCAATGGCACTTTTATGCCCCTTGACATTGCAGACTTAACTCCAAACTTTCATTTGATTTGGAGTTAATCTACTCCTATTATGGCCAAAACACGTTTTTGGCTATAAACTTCTTGTTTTTATATAAGCCATCATTTTGTTGACGTGGAATCTAGATGACATGGAACATGTGTCCAACACACATACACACACATATATATATAAGTTGGACACAGGCGCCATGTCATCCAGATGACGTCGACAAAATGATGGCTTATATATAAAAAATATATATATAGGAGTAATAGGAGTAAACTAACTCCAAATCAGATGAAATTTTGGGGTTAAGTATGCAGTGTCAAGGGGAACAAAAGTGCCAATGAGGCCCACTTGCTTATTCAAATCCATATTGTCAACAATTGGAGATTAGTGATTCTTGAAGAACAGGTTGATACTCATTGGGAGTGGCCCTATTGCTTATGGAATTTTTAGAGGGTGTTAGTAAGCAAACATGAAAATACCTAGTGAAGAAATTGGCTAGATTACGAAGGATTTGAAATGGAGATGCTAAAACATGCCAAAATCCACTATTCCAGGTCTCCACCTGGAACCCTCAAGTGTGGCCATGTCACCACCCTAGCCACCTTGGCATGACATCTCATCCTCCATCACCACATGCATCCTCCTTCTCTCTCTTCTTCCTTTATCTTTCCTTTTATTTTCATCCAGCCTTAACTGGGCCCAACGATCCACATGACATGATCTAATACAATGGTTTGACATGGGGGAGGGTCCCACTTGTCGACAGATATCCATCAATAAGTACAAATATTCTCGGCCATAGCACTCAAATCTATAGTTGAGATATTCTATGGGCATCAACTTGCCCAATGGATAATTTTCTCCGAGCTCCCATAACAACTTACCACCCTGGGGACATCCAGCACTTGTTGATAGATTATGGGTGCAATTGGGTCAATTGAATACCACCCACACTTGGGACCATAAACCACTTACTTTTTATGGTACCCACATCATATTTCCACTTACTTTTTATGGTACCCACATCATATTTCCAACCCCTCCTTCCTCTGTTGACATGCATCTTCCCCACCCACTGATCGTTGATCAATGACAAATATTTATTACAGGCTCACAAGTTGTGCCCAAGTTAATTCCCCCCATCAACCCATAACTATTTACCACTTCTGGTTTTCTTGAGGGGCATGCAACGCCTCCCCATTGGTTATGGGTGCCCAAGGGCCTTCGTAAGACCACTTTCCATTGGGACTGTAACCACCAACTATAATGTCAGTTGGTGGTAGACTTTGCTGCCATCACTATTAGTGCACCATGGGGAATTATTTCCATAACTGATTTCAGTTCCCCATGCTATCATTACTTCTCCTAGTGCTAACTACCTACCTCTTTTCTTTTGTATATGTTTGTATCTTGGTAGCCACCTCTCATATCCAATTGTTTTGTCCATTGGTTTGTACTCAAAACTTTACAGCTTAATCTCCTCCAAATATTCTAAAACAGTTTCTGGTATGACCTGTCTCATCTCACCTTATTGTACTGACCTGTCAAATATGTCTAACTATTATGTCTTTTATGAATAATCTACTTCTAAGTCCTAATTTATCCATGTGTAGTGCTTATCTCCTACACACTTCCCTTTTACGCAATACCTATTGTCAAAGCACATTTGGCCTCTGCGGGTTATGATACTTCTTCAATTGACTTATGTTTATTATTCCGTACATGGCCTCCCATTGGGTTTTGCTAATTTTACCATGTCAGTCACATTGATGTACCAAAAACTGAACAGTCTTGACCTACGCATGTGTGACTTCTTTGGTTGCCTTAATCTTTCCATCGGCTTCTAGTCTACGCAGAGCACATTTTTCTTGGTGTCTTTGGGCCGCCGATGGAAGATGAAATCCTTGATTTTTGATAAAACCTCCCTCTATGTAGGGACCTTCGATTTAAATTTGAATGTTGCATAGAATTGGCTACTCACTTTCTCCTATTCCCATGTTTTCCTTCTTGTTTCTTCTTGGATGTATCAACTTCAAGGTACTATATCCATGGTATTAAGAAACCTATGAACCCATTATGTGATAGGAATATTCTTGGTTGTCCAACGCCTTTCATAGAAACAAATATGTTCCTAAGGATCTTCGGTACCCTTGTATCGGCTCATTAATTCAAATCTGGTCATGAGATGGAATCTCACTTTGATGCACTCCACCACATGTGCTCATTCCCGTAGATTCGCATGGTGCATTGCCCACTAGCACGCATGTGTTCCTTTGACTACCATGTCCATGGCCTGAATCCTTTGGGTATCAATCACACTCTCCTCCATTTGTGTTATGAATGTGTCTAACAGTATTGTCTCGGCAAACCTCGGTAGGTCGCACAACTCTAATTCGATCCAACGCACTGCTTTGGTGATTTGTGTGCATCTTTTGGTCAATACCTCATACAACTTATTCTTCCATATTTTCATTACATCCTTCGAGTTTTTATCATAGGAATTGATACTTCTCCAGCTCAGTTCACCGTCAGTTGTCGGATTCACATAATCTTCCTTGCACCTTGTGATGCTATATATATTTTCTATGATTGAGCTCTATGCATCTTCATTATATTTTCTATGATTGAGCTCTATGCATCTTCATTCACATGCTCATTATACTTGTTTCCCTCATTTGGATCTAATGGTGCAATAACGTGCAAGGTGTCTGTCTCAAAGGACATTTGACATTATTTTAGATTCAATATGACAATGTTATCAAATTCCAAGTAGGCCTAGATAGGGGTCTGATTCATCCATAATCTCGATCACTTCAAAGTTTGCTTTAGTCTTTTTCCCCATCACTGTTCACTTCCACTTGCTCTAGCCCACCAATGGGATAAATTGTGTATTGGTTGGAAAGCCTAAGTTGAAAGGGGGGCCACTCCAACTTTTGTTTACCCATCAACTCCCATGATTTCTTCGACAAGATGTTCACATCGACTCCCGGGTCCAACATGACACCGTCAATCTCATAACTTTCTAGCTTAGTGGTCATTTTAAATTCTCTCCCTCTACGCTTCCTCCTACTTACATGGCACATATATCATTCTAGTAAGGGGGAATAAATAGCAACATTTGTCTCCCCTTCCTCCATACATCTTGTCAACATGTGGGTAATTTTTTAGGATCACCCAACACCTTAAGACAACAACATAAGAAGTCACTTACCTAGTTTTCTAATTTAGCCTTGGGGTAAGTGTTGCATTGTGTTTCCTCTCATGCCATGCATTGAATCTCTTCATGTACACATTCATCTTATATTTCCTTCTATGTTTTACGTTTCACTCTTTGTGCACACGAGCCTCTTCCAGTGCCCTTTGCACTGTGCATTGCAATTATTCATGCACGGTGTTTTCTTCCAACACCCTCTGCGAGTCACGAAGGAACTGCTTCTGCTACACAACGTCAAACTTGGGAGGTGCTTGCACTGCTTTTATAATCTTTCCTTCTATATTTTTACCTAAACTCTCTCCTTGTTCTAGGTTGGCTCCCATACAGATGCCTCCTTAGGTTACCACCCATACATTTTCTTCTTCTTTTGGCATTTGATATTTGCAAGACTTAACAATCACCATGTTGCAGTGCCCCTTCTTTTCTTCCCATTTGGATAATATCTATAGGAAATCCTTAGTGACATGGTCTGTGTTGTGGTTATATCGACATAGTGTACGCAACTTGGTATATAATCGTGACAAGTGGCCTATCTTGCCATGATTAAAACAGGTAGGTGGTCTTCCTCCTCTACCACTGTATCCTCTTCCTCTTCCATAACTTTCTCTCAAGCCTCCTTGGTAGCCTCCTTGGTAGCCTCCTCAGTCGAAGCCTCCATGGTCTCCACCCTTATTCTCTTCAAAGACCCGGTAAGCATCTAAAGTGTGCTCCTTCATTCGCTATAGTGATCGACAATTGTTCACATCATCGCCCATGGATTTGCAAAACTCAAAAAATGGAGTGTGTTTGTCCTTCTAATACTTGTGCAGTGTTGAACAATGGGGAGGTATATGACCCCATTGTCTATAGATCTCACACCACTTGGTCTGTGGTCCTATCAGAAAAAAATTCAGCGTGTTCATTGCCATGCAACTTCTCAGCACAAGACAGTCATTTATATGGTAACCTTATGCACAACACATGGTACAACAAACATTCTTGGGCCCTACCTTAGCTTTTTCCATATCTTATAGTTGCATGGTGAGGTTCATGAGCTAATATTATACATGTGCCAACCCTACTGATGTCTTGCCATCTCCTAGCATAGACTCTAAGCGCATTGCAATTTCTACAGCGTTTTCCTAGATCGTTACCTTCTGCTAGGTAAGCGGGACGCAAATGTGGGGTAGGATTCCAGCAATAAACCATTTTTTAGTTAGACGTCTTGGATCTGAAATGTCAATCTGTCCAACAAAATCTTGAATTGCTAGTCATAATCCTACAAGGTGTCTCCATCTTGTTATTTAATCTCTTTGATCTTGGTTATACACTATGATTTTGACTTTGGTTTATGAAATTCTCTTAGGATATCTCTCTTTATTTCCATAAGGGACCTTTCATGTCCCACCGACGCAGTAGCCTTGTATTTCATGCAGCATGTCGAATATCTCTCTTTGAATGTGGTATCTCATTGCACAATCTTGGATGCCTCGTCTATGACTCTTTTCATAGACCATATAATTTAACACATGAACCAGTGTTGCTATGCATTGTCTCTTCCCGTCCCATGAAATGTGGAAAGCATGAGTGTTCAATTTTGGTTTGTCGTACTTGATTTAGAATTGTGTCTTCATGAATGACTACTACTTTCTATTGTTGGTGCTGACTATTTCCTCCTACAAAGTGTCACTGACTACAACTTCTACTTCACTTGTATCTTCTCCTTCCTTTTCTTCTTCTACTTCTCTCACCTCTACACTTTCTTCAGTTCTTTCTTTTCTCTAATTCTCTACTCAACTCTTCTTGCATATATCTCGACTCTTCTTCTCCCCTGCTCTTCTAGATCCATTCTTTTCTCACCTCATCTCATCTTATTTTGGATCCCTTATGCTAGATCCACTATTCCTTTCATCTTTTCTTCTTCCCCCTTCTTTCCAACCCCCCCCC
>CBVK0103805604.1:0-10738 GCA_900067695.1 Picea abies | reverse complement strand
CTTGTCGGTCATATAGGGTGGGGAGGTGCAAAAAATGAACTCATATAGTGGTGCGAGAAAGTGTTCATAGATCATTTGATAATATGTTCGGTATTTCTGCTCCTAGAGTACTTTGCAGTAAATATGGATAGCAACATCAGTGGGCAACCAACTCCATCCCATGTTCGGGTATTTTTGAGCTATGCACATGATGTCCAACATATATGAAGCCATATGGAAACTGGGGAAGCTGCCTGACTGTGCTTGTGTAACAATTGAAACTGCATTTTTAAGATTCTTAGACAATATGTCTGCCCAATTGAATGAGGTTCCTACATCCGCACATAAATAAATTAATGGCATGTACAATAAAGGGAACTGTGTTGCATCCATTTCTCCATACAACTTGCATAGTATGGCTACCATATACTGGTATTGTTTTCTCATATTGGTAGTGGGATATCGACCTTTGACCCAATATTTGAATTGCTTATTTGCTTTATACCAGGTGGGGAAAAAATCCATCGGGGTGAGCTCTAACTCGCTAAGGAGTTGGCCATCTAACTTTTTGTTTCCAACTTCTAGGTGATAACATTTGTCTAGATCATCAGGTATGAATGAAGCTATCAAATCCTTTCTTGCATTAAATATATACATGTTTTCTACGTCCGCGTTCTTCAAAATCCAGGAGATAACATCTGCACAAGGGAATATTGTTGGGTGTGCAACCACTCTGAAAATTCCTGATTTTCTGATGTTCTTGAATTCTTGGAGTTCGCATGGGTCTTCTACTTATGTAGAGAAATTTGATTTCTTGAACATGTGATAGACTTCCCCCCATTTCAAAGTCTCTCCTTCTTTTTCCAAAACCCTTGATGTATCATCGTATACAGTCCTAACTATTTCCCTATATGTTGTCTTTTGAGAGCTTCCAAATGGTTCAGATCCTGCTGGATTCATTGTTGCTTTCTTTCATGGTGACATGTCTAAAACTGCATACATTTGTAGCATGTCATTAGAGAAATTCATAAATAGTTATTCAAGATATGTTGTTCTTTGTATATAGAAATCAGTTGCCTACTGAGATTGTGAAATATTTGAGCAATTCTTTGAAAAAAATGAACAATTTTAAATGTAGGTTGGAGGAGTTAATAGTAACTCCTCCGAGCAATACTCAGAAGAGTCTGTACTAGTCTTGGGGGTTTGCTCGATTTTTTATCAAAGAAATTCTCCGGTTTGCTCAGAGGAGTTATTAGTAACTCCTCCGAGTAGATCAGAGGAGTTAACAGTAACTCTCTTGAACATATCAGAGAAGTTAATAGTAACTTCTTCAATATTCTTCAGAGAATTACTTAAAATGATTTCCGGGAAAAAAACTTGCGAATACACAACAATAGTGAGGAGCCTTTAGACTAGTTTAGAAGAACAGGTCATGAGCTCAGAGTCTATTCAAGTCTGGTTTCTGTGCCCTAGACAAAAATGGCGAGGAGGGGTTTCACGATAGTTGCATTCAGATCTAAGGTTTTGGAAATGGTAACAATTCAAGGGGCACTCAATTGTTTTAGTCCTTAGCCATGAGAGGGATTGATTCATTGATGAGGGTGTAGAGGTGAAGCGATAGAGGGAAATAATCCAAGGGAACATATGCGAATTAGGTTTGACATCGTGCAGGAGGAAAATAGGGGGGAAAGAAACCTTAACCTTAATTTGTTAAGCAAAGAGAATAACAAGCTGGAAACAAACTTGCCGGTTGATCGCTGCCATGTGTAGATGGACATGAAGGACAATTTGCTCGAACGATGTTTATCCAGTTCTCCTGTGTCTAGTCTAAGAAAAATTACATAGTGAAAATAAATTCAACCCCGTTTCATTTATATAACTTAAAGTCAATTAATTAGCATTAAATGCGGTAGGTGACTTCAAGGGATTTCTTAAAAAATCCTCCGAGTAGCTTGAAGGATTTATAACAACTTTTCTGAACAATTTTTCTTTATCAGAGCGATTGGAGTGAAATCCTCCTAGCATATCGGAAGAGTTGAAGGGAACTCCTCCGAGCATAACATAAGAGTTGAAGGGACTCCTCTGAGAAGCTCAGAAGAGTTGAAGGGAACTCGTCTGAGTAGCTTGGAAGAGTTGAAGGGAACTCCTATGAGTAGCTTAGAAGATTTGAAGGAACTCCTCCGAGTAGCTTGGAAGAGTTGAAAAGAACTTCACCGAAAATTTATTAAGACTTCCACTTTGAAGAATTTTTCAATTTTTTCAAGGGAATCACTAGTTACCAGAAGAATTTTTTATTTGATCAAAGGAACTTATGAGAATTTTCTTTAAGTTTTAAAAAATAAGGAGGATCCATTTTAGGAAAATATCAAAATAGGAGGTAAAATGGAGGGGTTGTAGTGCTAGTCACAACACCTTCATAACAACAAGAAGAGGGAGGGAGTTTTCTGGTCTAAATGTGCATTGATGGGAACATTATGATAATATTTGTTTCAATATTGTTAGACCATTTCAACAAGAATCCATTCAATTCATGTATTCAACGACAATTTTTTTAAATTATTTCAAATTCCATATACAATGTTTAGATGAAGATTTTCTCTAGTCAACAAAATTCCAACATTCTATCTTTTAAATTAAGTAGAAAATAATACTAGCATTCAATATAGATAGTAGTACATTACATAATCTGATATTTTTATCATCATTATCATAACTATGATCATTCATTCAAAATTAATCCATCTCTATTGAGTCATCAAATATAATTAACTTATTAGTCACAAAGGATCCTTTAGATGAAGTCTATTCCCTTTCATGGATAGAAATTCTAAGGACTAAGGAATCATGTCTTTAAGTGCATGCACATCATAGCATATACATTTATTAAAAATAAGATTCAATCATCTTCATGGTTTTTATAAACTCCA
This sequence comes from Picea abies, assembly GCA_900067695.1. Lineage (NCBI taxonomy): Eukaryota > Viridiplantae > Streptophyta > Pinopsida > Pinales > Pinaceae > Picea > Picea abies. The sequence continues at coordinate 7,832 of CBVK0103805604.1, read as the reverse complement.
TAGAATGTTTCATGACTCCACAAGTTTTTTATCTCATTAGTCAAGTAAGCATAGTTACATGTCATGCCAAAAAACACTCATAAGATTAAAAAAAATGATATTGAAACCAATTCATAACATAAGCCATCATATAACAAAGGTTTTCAAATGATCTATAAATGAGGACTTATAGTCCACTTGCTTCACAAACACAGATACTTTGCAAAATGAATTTTTTGATCTTTATTTCTCTAATTTATTGAAAGATATCTATTATCTGAATGGCTACAAGGCCTCTATTCTTGGTTCATCTTTGAGTGTAACTACTCTTCAAGATTAGAAGTATCGCCTACTCTTTGGTGTAGCCTACACACATCAACTGGTGGAAAAAACAATAGTAATTAGGTCAATAAAAACCAAGACTATGAAAATGTTGTGTCATTGAGATCTCTGTCTTTAGTGCAACTCATGTGCACATTGATATCCAACTGCACTAGGTCTCTCAATATTCTTGAGGTTAAGACTCCATCATGGTTCAATGTGTGTGTTTAGCTCTGATTGTAGTGGATTTCTTAATGAGTTGAAGTTGTCCCAAATGTCCAATCAACAAACCCTTTATTGATTAGTAGAAAATGAAATTGATTGAAAACACCCAAAGGATTCTTTCATATGGATGAGGTTGATACACCATCATAGCTATATGCAATATCAATTTTGATTCTAGTGACTGGATACCAATTTTGTTTACACCATTAATTTTATGAAACACTCCCACAATTAAGAAACATATATATGAAAATGTATATTCGTTGGGTTTTTATATTCTTTGCAGTGAAGTAACATTCATCCAACTATCTAGACAAGGTGGATCAACTGGTTAATGAGTCGATTGACAGGTCAAGTCAAGTCGATAGTCAAGTTGAAGGTCGAAGTGATCGATGATTATGTCTCGGGTGTAGACCAAGTTTAGTCATGTAACTCTTTATTAAATGAGTGGATAATACAACAAGAGAGAAAGATTCTCAAGGAATGATGGTTTTCTTGGTTAAGGGTTTCCAAGGTAAAATATCTATGTACTATGTGTGTTTGTCATTTATTTTATTTTTAAATTTGTTTTCTCTTTCCTAGTTGGTTTAGTGTGAGGATTAGTTTTATCTACATATGGTATCACAAATATTTAGAGCTTCTTTGATACATTTGTTGTATTATATCAAGGTTAAGGAGATCTTGGATATGAGCTAAACCAAGAACCGGTGGGAGTTGTAAGTCGATGATCTTTGAAAGTTGTGCTTGAAAGAATGGCAACCAGTTTGAGGATAGAGATTGAAATATTCAATGGCTATAATTTTTGAGATTTGGAAGCTTAATATGGAAGATCTCCTTGTAGATCGAGAACAATAGGAAGTTGTGAGCCCTAGAACCATTATGATGGGTATGTCGAGGGAAGAATGGGAGAAACTAGAGAGAATGGCAGGGAGTATGATTCAAATTTCTCTTTTAGATTTAATGTTGCTAAATGTCTCATGTTAATACTTTGCAAAGAAACTATGGGACAAGTTGGGAAGCTTATACTAGTTGAAATCCTTGGTAAATAAGTTGTTCCTTTAGAAGAAACTGTATCTTCTAAGGATGCATGATGGGATCTTAGTAACGAAGCACCTGGATGCATTCAATATTGTAATAAGTCAGTTATTGCTTGTGCATATTAAAATCAAAGAGGAGGAGAAATGTATTAGCATGTTATGTTCTTTTACAAACTCCTGGGATAACTTAGTTGTGGATATAGGGAGTAATTTGACCACATTAACACTTGAAGATATGGTTCATATATGTTTTCAGAATAAATGAGATGGAAGAACATGGAAGGATCAACCAAAGATGCCTTGATGGTGAGAATTCGATTGACCAACAAAGATAAAGGAAAATTATCTGGTAGAAATTCTAAGTCGAAGGGTAGATCTAAATCCATGGTTTAATCGTCAACAAGATGTTGGAAATGAGGTATGGCATTACAAGAGAGGACTGCAAGTCGAAAGCGACTTAGATCAATCCAAGATCTGACGAGAAGCGGTCAACTGAGAGAAATACTGCTACGAATAAGGGAGATGATGTGTATATGGTGTCAACTAGTACACAATCCAATCATGATGTTTGGTTGATCGAATCATGTGCATCCTTTCACATGAAACCCCACAGAGAATGGTTTGTTAATATGAGAGATATGAAGGAAGAGATGTATTCTTGGGGGACGACTTGAAAATCAAAATTGTTTGATAAGGAAGAGTCTGAATGATACTACAAGATGGGATGAGTAGGACCCTTCTAGGTGTGCTACATATTCTGGGTTTGGAAATAAATTCGATATTTGTTAGAAAAATGAGTGATGCAGGAGTGCACACTATATTTTAGAAGGATACATGAAAAATGGTTAGGGAGCGATGGTCTTAATGAAATGATTTCAGATTGGAACCCTATACATGTTTTTAGGGATCGTCGACTTAAATGGATGAAACAACATTATTGTTCTTGAAGTCAACTCGACACAAATCAGGTTGAGTCGATACAAACCAACTCGAATGTTCTTCGTCAAGTCGACCCAACCATGTTATGGAACTAGAGGATGGGACTTATTGGAAAAAAAGTACTTCGAGCTATGTATAGCAAAGCTATGGTTGAAGGTTTTCCTTATTGTAATTTGGAAGTCAATTTTTGTGAGCATTGCATATATGGAAAACAAAATCGGGTTAGATTCCCATCTGGATATGCAAGGGAAAAATGGGTTCTAGAATTGATACATAGTGACGTGTTTGGGCCTGTACCATTCCCTTCACTAGGAGGATCTATGTATTATGTTTCCTTCATAGATGATTTTTCTTGGAAGAGAAGGGTATAATTCCTGACGAAGAAATAAAAATTTTTCAATAAATTCATAGAGTTTAAATCTCTTGTGGAAAACTAGACAGATAAAAAGATCAAGGTGCTGAGAATTGGCAATGCAGGTGATTTTTGTGGAAAGGATTTTGAGTAGTTATGCAAACAATATGGCATAGTACACCAAACTACCATGCCATATACCCCACAACAAAATGGATTTGTTGAAAGAATGAATAGGATGCTGATGGATAAGGAAATGAACATGCTCAGTGGTTCCAAGATTGCACAAGAATTATAGGTAGAGGTAGTTGACACTACAAAATATTTGGTAAATAGATCTCATGCATCAATGCTAGTCGACTAGACTCCACATGAGGTATGGCTTGGTAAGAAGCCTTTGGTTTCACATATTAGAGTCTTTGGTTGTGATACATTTGTGCATATTCCTAAGGAAAAGAGGAACATGCTAGACAATAAGGCAGTCAAGTGTATTTTAAATGGTTACAAGGATGGAATGAAAGGATACAAACTATGGGATCTAATGTTGAGAAAAATAGTGTATATTTGAGATGTGGTCTTTAACAAAGTTGGAGGAACTTCTAGGACTGAAGAGGCTCAAATGGAAAAAGAACCAGAGAAGCCGGTGTTTGAGCTGAGGAATGAAGAAAATGATTCAAATGAGTTGATTAAATCAAATGAAGAGGTGGAAAAACTAACTTTGATTGTAAGGAGTAAACTAGATAAAAGGTATAGTCCACTTAATTTTCATTATGCATTTGTGTTATTTATCACTGACAAAAATCCCAAGTCAGTCAGGGAGGTAGTCGACTCGATAAAGGGTAAAGTCTAGAAGGACTCCATGGTCAAAGAAATGGAATCCTTGCAGAAGAATGAGACATGGGATTTGGTCGAGATACCTAATGGAAGGAAGCTCATCGGTAACAAGTGGGCGTTCAAGAAAAAGTTGAACGCAACAGGTCAAGTCGAGAAGTTCAAAGTTTGACAGTAGCAAAATGTTATTCCCAAGTTGAGGGATTCAACTTCGGTGAGATTTTCTCTCCTTTTGCAAAATTAACTTCCATTAGAGTACTAATGTCTTTGGCTGCAAAATTTGATCTTGAAATAAAGCAAATGCATGTGAAGACAACATTCCTACATGGGGACCTGGAAGAATAAATACACATGAAATAACCTGAATGATTTGCAGTAAAGGGTAAGAAAGAGTTGGTGTGCAAATTGAAGAGATCCATTTATGGTCTAAATCAATCACCAAGGATGCAATACCAAAAGTTTGACACATACATCCTTAGTTTGGGATTTGTGAACAACAAGGTTGATCTCTATGTATATTCAAAGGAAGAAGGTCATCATTTCATATATGTGGCTCTTTATGTCGACGACATATTGTTGGTCAAGAACAACACGGATGCAATAAAAAATGTGAATATGCAGTTATCCTCCAAGTTGAATATGAAGGATCTCGATGCAGTGAAATTCATTATGGGAATGGAGATTAAGAGAGATCAGGAGATTAGAAAGCTTTGGTTAAATCAAAGACATGCAGGATTGCAAACCAGTCAAGGTACCAATTATTTTGGGAGCAAAACTAACTATTGAATAATGTCCAAAGACATAAAAAGAAATAGAGGACATGACACATGTTCCCTATGCTAGTGTCGTTGGTAGTATGATGTATGTGATGGTCTGCACTCAACTAGATATTTCTCATGCAATTAGAGTATTGAGCATATACATGTCAACACCTGGGAAAGAGAATTGGAATGCTATGAAGAGAGTATTCAGGTACTTGTGTGGTACAACATAATATGCTATTTGCTACCAAGGGAAACTTGAAATTGGTAGAGAAGTAAAATTTCATGGCTTTGTCGATGCCAATTTTGCTGGATATTAGAATCGACGAAGGTTGACCAATGGATATGTGTTAAAGATGTTCATATGTATTGTTTGTGAATCACTCATTGCTATGTTAATCTTTTTTATTTACACAATCATGTATTTTCTACTATATAAATGTAGATTTACTTATTACACTTGATTTCCATGTTTGTAGATGGAACATGAACAAGTGGAACATAAAAAACAAGTCGATCAAGAAAACATTAGTTTAAATAACCAAAGTACAATATCACATACAAGTGATGAAAAAATTAGGCATGCACACAACTCGAGCAATGACAATTGTTCAAGTGATGAATGACAATCAACATAATTGAATGTTACTACAAGTTGTATGTTTTGGAATATCTTTCTATGAAAATAAGGGATTTTGTTTAATGTACTCAACATAATGTCCCAATTGCATGAGAACATGTTACCAATACATGTAATATTTATATATTGGTTGGATTTTTATTATTGGGGAGCTATACATTGTCCCATTTTGTATGACAATGGGTATCTTATTTTATTGCATTGTCGAATCTTGTAAAATGTTGCGTTGTTAATTAATTAATATATGGATTATTTACATTGTTACAAATAACATAGGTGTAATTCATTGGATAATGCATTAATTCAATCATTATATCAAAACACAATAACAAAAATATAAAAAACAATAGTATTACAACAAATATTTGATTTTAAGCAGGGGTGGTAGGTGCATGGGGAGTCTTCACAGTCCCAAAGGAATTCAAATAGCTTCTTACGCATGCGGATTGGGGAATGTCAAAACCAACATTGTTGAGGATTATGCTCTATGGGAAGGAATCAAAGTTGCACGAGAAATGAGAATCACTAAAATAGTAATCCTTGGTCTATCCATGATGGTGGCTTTGGAAATTATTAAAAGATTTGCCTCAGAAAACAATATCTTCAATAGCATCATACCCCACACCCTTTCTCTCCTTGAAGAATCTGAAGAAGTCAAAATCTATCACGTTAAACTTGAGTTCAATATGGGTGTTGATTATTGGGCCAACCTTTGATCAAGGTTAATCAAGGGGAATTTCATTTTAAATGGGGTCAAGGGGGATCCCCCCATACCATAATTTGAATGTTTTGGGCATTAATGGATGAGAACAAGTGGCAGAGCGATGGTTTGAGAGATTGTGTTGTCTATCGACTCACACATATGATTGATAGGGGATTTGATGGATGCATTCATGGAAAAATGTGTGAAGGAGGATTCATTTTTGGGAAGACCCTGGTGAGAAATTTGTTTTTTCTTCTGGAATTGCGGATGATAGGTAATTTGTGGTTGTTAGGAGGTTATATATCCGGGTGTTTGCAGCCAAGCATTGTTGGGGATAGGTGTTCATAGGAGTTTATCTTCACTCAATGTTGGATTCATAAAGGATTTCAACCAGGCATCCCCTAGTCCACATGTTTATTTCCTTTGTTGTCAATTGTGAAATAATCCACAATTTATTTATTTGAAGGTTCTCTCCCCATCTCCGCCTCCATTAAAAATGGATTTGGAATTTGGTGTGGGTATATCTGGTTTGGGAACCCTAGCTGTCATATTTGTTAGATAGGGATGGAACCTAATTGGAGTGAGGTTGAAAGAATTATGCGACGACATGAAGAAATTTCTCAAGAAAATTGTTTGGTGATTCATCACATATAAACTAAATTAGGGGATATGGCGTAGGCAATTGCATCCATTTTGAATTTTCTTGGGGTTCAAGTACAACAAATTGATGGAATTGAAATATAGTTCCAATATCGCAGGTCCTTGGTTCCACCACAACGTTCTCATTCGACTTCAATTAACCAGGCTTCAACAATGTCCCACCTTGGAGGAAATTAAGAAGGAGAACTTGGGGGTCATGATATAATGCCCATGGACATTGAAGAAGACTCACCACTACCTGGTAGAGAGAAAAAGGTTCACAAAAATGTATTTGTGCATCATTAAATGTTCTTTAAAATAGTCTTTTTTTGGGTCAGTATGTAAAATAAGTTTGTTGCCAATCTGTCTGGAAATATTATAGGGAGATGTCTAAGATTAGTTTTATGTCAGTAGTAGAAATATCTGCAAGCCTAGTGTCAAATTTTGTAACCAAATTTTGACATTGTTTTTTGCTACGACACAACCCCTTATAGTAATACAATATTCAATTTTAGTTTAAAAATACAAATAAAAATAAAAATTGATTTTGAGACGATTAATTCAAAAGTTGTAAAAAACAATTAATTAAAATATATACATATCAGTGCATTGTAATGTTTTGAATTCATTAAATGGTGTGTTCCGTAAAATAAATAACGACGTGTTTTCATGAGTCATGTACATCGGTGCCTATTAATTACATTAAAGCACCGATGCTGAAAAATGCGAAAAAAACATCATTGCTTTAAATGGCATAACATACGTTTGTTTATATTTATCGTTTCAAAATATTATGGTGCACATGATTTCAATGCACACTGGTGCTGTACATATAATATACTCACTGGTGCTTAGTAACAAAGAATAACGTTAACATATCACCTCAGACATTTGAAATTTCGCTATCCTTCGATGAACATGGTATTAGAAGCCTCGATGCTTACAAATTATACGAGTACTGGTGTGCCATAAAACAAAAAGAACGACCCAATGTGTAATATTTATACGAGCATCACTGCGGCATACAAAAAAAATACAGATCGATGCATACATTAACACGAAAAGCATCAATTCTTCATTTAACATAAAATATAGAACCAATGTGTAATAAATTTAATACCACCAATTGACTTTTGTGTGCGCACCGATGCATGATAATTAAGAACACATTAGTGCATTTTACCAATACCAGTGTGTTCATAAGAAACATTAGTCCTTAAAACATGAAAAGTAAGTTGTAACTTAAGATATATACTATGTAAGACAATTCACCTCTGTATCCCCTTCAAGCATCACACCATCTCAGTACCCCATGTGAGTTGACAAGCTTAAGTATGGGAGGGCCTTCTTCCAATCCTATTAGGTGTGCCACCTAGACAGGAAATAAAATAACCCAGGTAGAGGG
>CBVK0103805592.1:0-11875 GCA_900067695.1 Picea abies | reverse complement strand
AAAAAACGTCGTTTAGGGCCTCAAAACGACCCTAGAAGTTTGGGACCCGAAAAACCGTAGAAAAACTACCTAGATGTGGAACCATTATGAATTAGTGGAACAAGTGGGTGGCCACGAGTATCCACTTGAATCAATCATCCCCCCTTAGGAAGCAATTGTCCCCATTGAGTCAAGTTCCTCCATCAAATGGGGAAACTTTTGTTGAATCTGACTCCTGGTGAGCCACTTGCCCTAGTGAAGAAGTTGCCCTACTTTAACAACTCGGTAGAGTTGGGTGTTCTGTTGGCGGGTTCCCTTCATCTTGGTGTCCATGATATAATCAATTGTAGCTTGTTCAATGCAGTTAGGATTGAGTTATGTAGGGGCCAAGGACTTGGTCACGTTCGAAGTGTCCAGGAGAGGTGGAAAATATGGGCGAAGCAGTTCCACATTAAATACCAAGTGAAAGACAAGGAAAGGGGGAATACTTAATTCAAAAGCAATCTCACCCACAACCTTAGTGATGGTGTAAGTCCCGTATCGGAGTGGGTGGAGCTTTCGATGGGGTCATGTGAGGCACTCTTTATGCAAATGTAACCATACCCTATCTACCACCTGAAACTTGTGTGGTACCCAATGTTGATCATGGCACTCCTTGTACTTGGCATTGGCTTTCTGCAAAATGTCATGAACTTGTTGTTGAATGTGTTGGATTCACTCAACAAATTTGGTTGCTCGATCAACCTCAGACTGAGCATGGGAGGACTCTTCATGTGCAGCTAAAATGGGCAGAGCTACGTCAACAAGGGCCAATGGATGAAACCCCAAGCACACCTAAAAAGGGTTGTGGCCAATAGAGCTATAGAGGGCTCTATTGTAGCTATGTTGAACATGAGGAAGGCCCTCATCCCATGTGTGTGGATGTTTGGAATTGTACATCCTCATGATATAGACAATCATCCTATTGACCACCTCTGTTTTTCCATCAGTCTATGGGTGGAAGGCAGTTGATTTGGTTAGCTTGGTTTCCATCATTGACCATAGGTTGGACCAAAAACTACTCAGGAACCTATTGTCTTGATATGAAATAATGGTTTGTGGGAGCCCAAAATGAATCCAAACACGTTCAAAGAAGAGCTTAGCGGTGGCCTCGACTGTGATGCTCTTCTTGAAGGGTGCCAAAATTGCCATCTTAGAGAATCAATCAATGACCACGAAGACATAGTCATTCCCATGATTGGTTGAAGGTAGGTCGGACATGTAATCCGTGGAGATGGACTCCCAAATCCTATCAAGAGTAGGAAAAGGGGTGTATAGCCCCTATTTCTTGATGGTAGGTTTGGCAATGGCGTAGGAAATGCAAGATATGATGTACTTGTGGATATCTTGTTGAAGCTTCAGCCAATAAAAATGCTTTTGCAGTACTACCATTGTTTTTTCCACACCAAAGTGTCATGTCACTCTACCGTAATGAGATTCCCACATAAGCTTTGTCCGCTCGCTTGAAGGAACATAGAGATGGATCAGATGGCATAACAGTCCATCTTGGAGATGAAAGTCTGGAACTATCTTTCCTGTGCTCAATGTATGATAGGGAGCAGCAAAGTCAGAATCACTATTGTATAATTGTGTCCACCCGGACATCTCATTCCCACATGAGTTAAGAACTGTGGTTAGTGCCACAACCGGGGGTCGACTGAGGCAGTCTACAACTTGGTTGGTACTGCCCTTCTGGTACTTGATGTTCAAATGGAATTGTTGCAGGTACGTGGACCACTTCTGATGGCGTTCATTCTATAACTTTCCCTATGTCTGCATGAATTGCATAGGCATGTGATCAGTGTGGATGATCATTTCCTTCCCTATAATATAATGCTTCCACTGTTGACACACCTGCACAATGGAGTACATCTCTTTATCGTAGGTGGGGTATCTACGAACATCATCAGATAGTGTTTCACTATGATAGGCCACCATATGCCCATGTTGAGTGAGGACTGCATTGATAGCATAATATGAATCATTTGTCTCGATCTCAAATGGTTGTTGTAGGTATGGAAGAATAAGGACTAGAGTTGAGCAGAGGCGAAATTTCAAGTCCTTGAATTCTTTCTATTGGGACATGGCCCAAACAAACTTGGCCTTCCCTCCACCCTTGAGCTTAGGGCCCAAGTGACATGAGAGAACCCCAACACAAACCTACGATAGAATTTGGTGACGCCCAAAAAGCTACGGAGCATGGTCAATGTTTTTGGGGCCGACCAATTGCGGATGAATGGGATCTTGGTCACATCCACATGCACACCCTACTCATCTGTGATGTATCCCAAATATTGGATTCTCTGCACGTCGAAGAAACATTTCTCCAAATTGGCATATAACTTGTGTTGTTGCAGGGTGCCCAAAACTTGTTGAATGTGCTTCAAATGTTCCTCCCAGGTTTTTATAAAGATGAGTATGTCATCCAGATATACAACCACAAAGGATTTTGTGAATGGCTACAATATATCATCCATCATTTTCACGAATGAGGTTAGTGCATTAGTCAAGATGAAAGGCATGACCAACCACTCAAAGAGACCTTCTTTATACTTGAAGTTTACCTTCCATACATCAGTTTGCTCAATCGACACCTAATGGTAGCATGACTTTAGACCAATCTTACTGAAAAATTTGGCTCCCTTGAGATGATCGAGAAGATTATCAATCTGTGGGATTAGGTTCCGGTTTTTTACTATGATCTTGTTCAGGGATCTGTAATCAATACAAAGTCACCATGTCATGTCCTTCTTCTATACTGGGATCTGTAATCAATACAAAGTCACCATGTCATGTCCTTCTTCTATACTAGAACAATTGCACTCCCACAAGGTGAGGAGATTGGTTTGATGTGGCCCTTCAAAATTAGTTCTTGGATCTAGTGTTTGATTTCTTCATTTTCCATAACAGAACACCATTATACAGGGCCGTTAGGCAAAGGAACACCGGGTGTCAAATCAATTAAGTGTTTTACATGACAATGAAAAGGCACCCCAGTAGGTGAGGCAAATATGTCTTTGTGCTCTTCTGTTATCTTGTCCACCTGATATTGTTGTGTAGAGAGACCTCGTGTAGAGGTTTTGGCCATTGTAGTGACCTTCTAATCACCTTCCAACCAAACCATAAAGAGGACAAATATCCCACTCTGAGACACCACCTTATGGCACTACTTCACAAAGATCAAAGAGACCACAGTAGTTGGGACTGCCTCCAATACACTATGGGGATCTGTAATCAATACAAAGTCACCATGTCATGTCCTTCTTCTATACTAGAACAATTGCACTCCCACAAGGTGAGGAGATTGGTTTGATGTGGCCCTTCAAAATTAGTTCTTGGATCTAGTGTTTGATTTCTTCATTTTCCATAACAGAACACCATTATACAGGGTCGTTAGGCAAAGGAACACCGGGTGTCAAATCAATTAAGTGTTTTACATGACAATGAAAAGGCACCCCAATAGGTGAGGCAAATATGTCTTTGTGCTCTTCTGTTATCTTGTCCACCTGATATTGTTGTGTAGAGAGACCTCGTGTAGAGGTTTTGGCCATTGTAGTGACCTTCTATTCACCTTCCAACCAAACCATAAAGAGGACAAATATCCCACTCTGAGACACCACCTTATGGCACTACTTCACAGAGATCAAAGAGACCACAGTAGTTGGGACTGCCTCCAATACCTTATATAGTTGACCTCCCAAAGTAATAATGACACTATGGGGCCTAGATTCATAAACAACATGACACTTCCACATATATGGTTGTCCTAAGAGAACATCACAAACTTCAAGGGGGAAAACATCACACAATACCTCATCTTTGAAGGGTTTTATGCTATAGTGTAGGCGACATTGCTAGTTGATATGGATGTCTCATCCCTGGTTGAGCCAACCGATGGTGTATGGTTGAGGGTGTGGCGTCATTGTTAAGTTCAACCTCTTGATGACCTTTACTAATATTAAGTTCTTCTATCTACCACTTTCAATAATGAAATGGAGTGGGTCCCCTTCATGCACATCTGTGAGTGGAAGAGGTTCTCCCCTTCTTCAGGCTCCTCTGGTTCCTCTGGGTGGACTTTTATGGTAGTAATGGTGACACTAGGTTTTGTATCGATGATCTATTTTCCCTTATCCAGTTTTGAATCAAATTCTGATTTGAAATCCAACTTTGAGGCTTTCTTCTTAGCCAAAAATGATTGTTTGGAGCGAGATTCATCAATGTTGTGCAAAGGGATTTTGTGGGACTTGCACCACTTTCCAATGTCCTTCTTCGAATTCCTGTTACCCTTCTTTTCTTTTGGCTTGGACTAGTTTTTTTGGGGTTGTCCATCCTTGCTATGTCCTTTTATATGAGATTTAGGGCCACCTTTACTGTGCTTATGGTGGGATGGGTTTGCAGAGATGAAATCCCACTTATTATTTTTCTTGAACTTTTGCTAGATCTTGACAACATATCGGTAAGCAGCTCCAAGTGAGGAGATGTTTAGCAACTCCATATATATTTGGATGTACCTGTGTAGGCCACTATGGTACTTTAGAACTAGGTTTCACTTGAATCCTTTAATACCTAGGTTTGTGCATAAGGTATGGAATATGTTGGTGTACTCCAACACCATTTGGGCTTTGTCCTGATGCAAAGTTGTCCATCTCGTGTACTGGTTAACATCATTTCCAACAGGGTAGTATTTCTCCTCGAGGGAATAAAAAAAAGTCTCCCAAGTGGGTCTTGGCATAAAAAATGTAGACTCATCTCTAACATGTTGCTCATAGTAAGTCTTCAACCAATCTCTGACACGGGGAAGGGATTTAAGGAGCGTGAAGGTGATATTTTAATTGTTGAAATTTTTTTGGAAAGAGAAATAACCCTTTAGAAGACTTAACCATTTTTCCAAAGCATTGGCATATACCTAGAATTCAAATAAAGGAATATCAAAGTTAACTTGTAACTTAAAGGGCGTTGTACCTCCAAAGTGAATATTGGTTGAAGGTTCCTCTATTGTTGTTGGAAATTATCAAAGGATCTGGGAGAAATTATCCATCATCTCGTTCCTCTATCATGCGAGGGATTCCTTAAGAAATAGTTTGATAGGATCTTTTGATTCATCATCTCTACTTTACTCTTCCATGAGAAGCTACTTTGGCTGGCAAGAGTATTTTTCCCCAAGCTCAACCAGTTCAAGACCCAACTCTCGATAGGTTGACCTCGTCGAGGACATGCATAGAGAAACAACAAAGAGAAAATTGTTTTGATACCACTGATCCAGATTATATCTAGAACGACATGAAGGTAGATATATAACAAGGAAATTCATAGAGATATTAGAAGAAAAAAAAATAATGCAACTAAACTCAAATACTATTAATGATTGCATAGAATACAAAAGACTGTAAAACAAAAAACACACAAGCTATCTAGAATGGTGGTAGCTTATCCCTGAAGAGAGAGATCTGTCGGTTATGCTCATTCGTAAGAAGTTGATTACAAAGAGGCCAAAAAGGCCTTTTAACATAAATCATCAATGAGAAAACCCTAAACATCTAAAACCCTAACCCCAAAAGAAGAAACACCAAAAGGTTTATGTGCCCCGATGTGGTTAGTTGATATGTCAACTTCCCGGGGGTGTAAATTTTGCATACGATCTCATTTTGGGGTGCTCGGTAGCCTATTGGAAAGGTCTAGCCAAGAAGTACACATTTCAAATGACCTATCATTTTCCCTTGAAAATATGCTAGGCATTGTCCCACCAAAAACATCTTGTTTAGGGACTCAAAATGGCCCCGAAAGTTTGGGACCTGAAAAATTGCCAAGATGTGGAACCATTCTAAATTAGTGGAATAGGAGGGTGGACACTAGTATCCACCTAGATCAAATATGTAATTCACACCTTTCAGTATCCCAAATTCAAGAAAGAAAGGATATAAGAAGTGGGAAGTATTCCACCATAGTTTGGGCCCTTGGAGAAGTGACAACCCGGGAGAGAAATCCATCATGATTTGTCTCTCTTTCAACACTTGCGAGGTTGGGGTTTCTTGAAGATTCTAACCCTAAAAAGGATTTTCAAAGAATTTTCTCTGGACATAATAATGATTCAATAAACCATGTGTTCAGGGGCCAAGGCCACGAAATCCTTCCACCCTTGACTAAAATATTAGTCATTCACTACAATTGACTTAGAGGGTTTATGAAGGGGTCTACTTATGGCATGTAATCCTTGTTTAAGGGTCATTTCATATTTCTCTTTCATTAAGAATTGTGCTAGACCTAGAAGACTACCTTCTAGTTTCTTATTTTTGTGTGTTCAACGTGTATGGCCCTTACTCGAAAAAAAGATGTTTTCTAGGAAGGTATAACATCATTAGGGATCCTCTCCACCTCCAACATAATTCTAGGTAGCGACCTTAATTTTACTCTCTCGATTCAGGAAGTGTGGGGAATCCATCTACCAAGAGATCCTATGGAGGGGTTCTTTACCCATATGATAAAGGAGGCACATATAGTTGACATGGAGCCCCCAAACTAACTCCCACATGGAGAAATGGAAGAAAAGGGGATGATTTAGTTTCCAAAAGATTGTATAGATTTCTTATCTCATAATATATTTTAAAGGGTCCTTGGATGATAAAATATTGGGTCTTCTCTAGGGGAATATCAAATCATTTTCCCATCATAATGAAGATTGAAAATAAAGTAGCGAAGCCTCCTTCTCCATTTAAATTTAACCATTCCTATCTCCTTGAGGAAGAATACAAAACATTGGTTTCTTCTCTCTAGACCCATATGGAGGAGGACTCTGGGAATTCCTTTTTGCAATAGTTGATGGATAATATGGGTAAGGTAAAAAAAGATACCAAAGAATGGGCCTGTGATTTTAATAAGAGAACACAAGCTCTCCTTCTCAAAGTTTAATCTAAAATTGGTTACCTCCTAGTAGGAAATACGATAGGCTCCCTTTCAAAATATGAAGAAAACTCCCTAAAGTCTCTAAAGGCCAAGAGATAAGACTTATTGGCCAAAGAAGAAATAAAGTGGCACCTTAAAATCAAGGAAATTTGGTTAAAGGAGGCATATAACAACACCAAATTTTTCCAGTTGTACGTAAACTATCGGAAAAACCTTAACCCCATTTAGGAATTTTTTTACCAAGATGGTAAGTTAGTCAATTCCTTCGAAAGCATTGTTGAAGCAAGGAAGGATTTTTTTAGTAACCTGTTTAGGGAACTAAGGTGATGCCCAATTGAAGAAATCCTAAAGGTGGCTAACTTGTTTCCTAAGTCATTTAATGAAGAAATGAATGAGACTCTTCAGTCATATGTTTTGGAAGGAGAAATTCTAGCTACCCTCTCTTCCCTTCAAAAAGGTAAATTTTTATCTGGGATTCTATGAACTTCTAAAAGATTATTTGCTAAAGGTAGTTCTAGAATCGAAATGATCTAGCAAAATCATTGGTTCTTTCAACGTGACCCATCTGGCTTTGATTCCTAAGAAAAAGGATGCCTCCTCCTTTGAGGATTTTATACCTATATCATGTTGTAATGTCATATACAATCTCATTTCCAAGATTATCACTAATAGGCTTAAACCCTTTCTTAGAGAAATAATATTTGAAGATCAGTTATGATCCAGATTTTATGAGAAGAAAGAAATGAATACAGAATATTATTATGCTTAACACATAATCACAACAAACAATAACATAGATATAGTAAAAATGGCTTCTATTCAATAAGGAAATATGTTGAAAGTGTAAAATGCAAACTAAAAGCAAGCTTGCTAGAATGGTGGCAACTTATTTCCAAGAAGAGATGTGACAGTTGCGCTCATTCACAAGAATATGGTTGAAATGAGGCTCTCCAAATTTTTTAAAAATAAATAGGAATTCAAAAACCATATACATCCAAAAAACTAACCCTAGGAGATGAAGTGCCAAAAGTCATGTGGGCCCCGTTAGGGTAAGTTAGTACATCAACTTCCTAGGGTCGTAACTTTTGCATACGATCTTCATTTTAGGTGCATGATAGCCCATTGGAAGATAGCCCATTGGAAAGGTCTATCCGATAAATACACATGTTTCCATCATATTTAAACTTACTCTAAAGTTTGATTGTGGAGAGCCCTAAAATTTTTGTTTAGGGCCTCAAAACGACCCTGAAAGTCGAGGACCTGAAAACTAGGAAAAAACTACCAAATTGGAAAACTGCCAAAATGAGCAAGTTGGAATAAGTGGGAGGACACAAAAATCCATCTGGATCAATCCTCCACCATTAGGAAGCAATGTTCTCCATTGCATTGATTTCCCCCATCAGATGAGCAATTTTTTGTTGAATTTGGCTCTGGGTGAGCCACTTGCCTTAGTGCAGGAGTTGCCCTACTTTGGCAACTCGATAAAGCTAGATACTTTGTTGGCGAGCACCCTTGAACTTTGTATCCACAATCTGATCACTAGATGCATGTTGCATGCAACCAGGTTTGAGCTCTATTGGTGTCAATTGTTCTTCTATATTTGAGGTGTCCAATAATGGTGGGAAATGTGGCCAAAGGAGATCCACATTAAATATTTGGTGCAGGCCAAGGAAAGGGGGAATGTTGAGATAAAAATAATTGTCACCCATAGCCTTGGTGATGGTGTAAGGTCCATAGCAGAGTGGGAAAAACTTTCAATGGGGCCCTGTAGGGTGTTTTTTCTGCAAGTACAACCAAACTTTGTCTCCCACCTGAAACTTATGTGGCACCCTATGTTGATCATGGAATTTCTTGTACTTGGCATTGGACTTATGTAAACTATCATGAACCCGTTGGAGAATGTACTGGATCTTCTCAATGAATTAGGTGGATTTTTCAACTTTAGTTGGAGTAGGTGACGAGTCGATTGGGGTGGCTGCAAGGGGTAGTGAAACATCCATGGGAACCAATGGTTGGAATCCCAACCCCACATGAAAGGGGTTGTGGTCGGTTGAGCTATGTAGGGCTCGGTTGTAGCTATGTTGAACTTAGGGAAGAATCTCATCCCATGTGTGGGGGTGCTTGGAATTGTACATGTGCATGATATGCATGATCATTCGATTGATGACCTCAGTTTGGCCATCTGACTAGGGGTGGAAGGTTGTGGATTTGGTGAGCTTGGTGTCCAGCAGTGACCACAAGCTCGACCATAATGTGTTGAGGGACTGACTGTCCCAATCTAAGACAATGGTTTGTGGGATTCCAAAATGTACCCAGACTCATTCCCCAGACTCATTCAAAGAAGAGCTTGGTAGTGGCCTCTGTTGTGATGCTCTTCTTGCAGGCGGCCATAATAACCATCTTGGAAAAGGGATCAACAACCACAAAAACAAAGTCATTTCCCCTCTTGGTGGAAGGAAGGTTTGACATGTAGTCCATTGAGATGGATTCCCATGGCCTGTCAGGAGTAGGCAGAGGGATGTACATGCCTTGTTTCTTAGTGGTCGGTTTGGCAATAACGTAGGCAATGTAGGACCTAATATACTTATTAACATCCTGTCGAAGTTTCAACCAGTAGAAATATTTTTGCAACACTGCCACTTTCTTTTCGATGTCGAAGTGTCCTTCCACTCGACTGTAGTGGGATTCCCAAATCAGCTTCGCTTTCTCACTTGATGGAACGCGGAGATGGACTAGATGGCACAACAACCTGTACTGAAGATGGAAATTAGTGATAATTGAGTTTGTGCCCAACATTTGGTAGGTGGTGGCGAAGTCAGGGTTTATCTCATAGAGGTGGGGCCATCTAGAGGTCTCATGGCCACAAGAGTCTAGCACCATGGTGAGTGCCATGACTGGAGGTTGACTGAGGAAATCAATGACTCGATTGGTACTTCATGTTTTATACTTGATGTTGAGGTGGAACTCATTCAAGTATGTGGACCACTTATGATGGTGATCATTCTGCAATTTGTCTTGTGTCTACATGAATGCAATGGCTTATGATCAATGTGGATGATTATCTCCTTCCCAAGAATGTAATGTCTCCACTAGCGGAAATCTTGCACAATGGAGTGCATTTATTTGTAATAAATAGGGTACTAACAGATGGAATATGATAGTATATCACTATGATAGGCCACGGGGTGCCCACGATGAGTGATAATTGCACCCACATCATAGTCTAAAGCATATGTCTCGATCTCAAAGGGATGTTGTAGGTCTAGTAGTGAAAGTACTAGGGTTGAGCACAAGTGTTGCTTCAAATTATCGAACGCTTGTTGTTGGGACATGCCCCACACAATTTTTTCCTTACCACCACCCTCAGTTACTTGGCTGAGGGCCCATGCAATATGGGAGAATCCCAACATGAACCTGCGGTAGAAATTGGCAAGGCCCAAGAGGCTCTGAAGCTTAGTGAGTGTGGTTGGGGATGACCAGTCACATATGACCTAGATATTGGTTTCATCAAAATGCACACCATGATGATCAATGATGTTGCCTAGGTATTGGACCCTATCCATGTCGAAGGATCATTTTTTCAAGTTGGCATATAGCTTGTGCTACCACAGGGTGTGCAAAATATGTTGAATATGTTGCAAGTGTTCCACTCTAGTCTTACTGTAGATGAGGATTTCATATAGATACACCACTACAAACGTGTTGGTGAAAGGTCGTAGGATATCATCCATCATCCTCATGAAAGTTGTTGGAGCATTTGTCAAACAAAAGGGCATGAACAACCATTCAAAAAGACCTTCTTTTGACTTGAAGGTGGTCTTCCATACATTTGTCTATTATATTGGGACCTGGTGGTAGCCAGACTTTAGATCAATCTTACTGAAGTATTTGGATCCCTTGAGCTGATCAAGGAGATCGTTGATTCGGGGAATTGGGTACCAGTTCCTGAATGTGATTTTATTTAGCGTTCAGTAATAAATGCATATTTTCCAGGTCCCATCTTTCTTCTGCACCAACACGATTGGGCTCCCACAAGGCTATGATCTGGGACAGATGTTCCCCTTGTGGAGAAGTTCTTGGATCTGTTGCTTGATCTCCTCGTTCTCTAACAAAGAGTGATGGTAGACTTTCCCACTGGGTAGCGGTGTGTCGGGGGTCATATCGATGGGATGCTTGACTTGATAGTGCATAGGTAACTCGATTGGTGAGGAGAAGATATTTGTGTATTCTTCCACGACCTTATCCACTTGCTTCTGATGTGTGGAGAGGTCGACCATAGAGGCCCTATATGTGGTTGCAATCTTTCACTCACTCTAAGAGCGAACCATGAAGAAGACAAACTTCCCAATCTGAGAGATGAACTTCTTGCATTTATTGGTAGAGATCAAGGAAATAACACTAGGTGAGATTGCCTTAGGTATCCTATATAATTTCCTATCCAAAGTAATAATAACACTGTGAGGCCTAGACTCATATACAACATGACAATCTGAGAGATGAACTTCTTGCATTTATTGGTAGAGATCAAGGAAATAACACTAGGTGAGATTGCCTTAGGTATCCTATATAATTTCCTATCCAAAGTAATAATAACACTGTGAGGCCTAGACTCATATACAACATGACGGTTCTTTTATCACATGGAATTGTTAGGGTCAATTCAGCCTTAGTTTTTTATTTTTATGCTTAGTGTTGTTTAATTTTTACTTTTGACCTCTTCTTCATAGTTTTATTAGGTATTCATAGCCTTGGTTGGCCCAAACCCTTGGTTTATGTATTCATATTTATGACAAGGTTAGATAAGTCAACATCCTTATGCCTTCACCACCACCCTAACATGTCATCACTTCCATGATGTACTAAATGTAAATTCTAACCTTGTACAATATCTACTACAAACTGATATTCAGAAAAGAACAGAAAAAATACAATGGCAAACACAAACATTACACAAAGA
>CBVK0103805581.1:0-29450 GCA_900067695.1 Picea abies | reverse complement strand
CTGAGGTTTTTCTATGCTATCTTGATGTTTGGTTCCTAACAAGTCCCCTCTCATGTGCAGGAAGAATTGCATATGGAAGCAACTGCATCTTTGAAAAATACCTAGTGACATCATGTATTCCATGGAACTGTCGAAGAATATCAGATGCCAATTCGTATTCATACAATTTCAATGACTCAACATTGCCAATTTTTAAACAACCTAATAAATAATCTATCAATCCATTACACAGGTTGGTTGAGGAATAACAGAAATGAAGTAGAACATGAAATGCATTGAAAAGACAATCTCCTACAGTATATGAGAATGCATCCAATATAAAAATCCCATTGCTATGAAACACCTCGTCGATGTTGTCATGTATAATGGAGTCTGTATCTATTTTATAGGATTCAACATCTATTACTTCTGTCATCTCTTAAACTATGATTTTCAAGTTGTTTCTTAGCTATTTCACGTTTGTGTGAAAACAAAGAAAAGGGGAAAAAAAAACTACAAGCACAAAACTACGTATCAATCCTGGTATGTATCCTTCAACTTTCTTCTAGTCAAATTCAATCCCCTCTCGTTGCCACAATAGATGACAAGAAAACAAACCTACACTGAACAATGAACCAAATAGGAGAAACAATGCAAATAAATAACACTATAAATTTGCTGAGCACAAAGGCCAATTTGAACCTATTCATGGTGTGCATCCTACAATATTCTCAGAGGCAGAAAATGTTCTACAAAATAGAAAGGACATGACAAAGGCAATAGGTGTACGGAGTTTTTTGACCCACAGAATAAAAGCATTTCCTGTCACTACACCCCGACAGATGGTTCCCCCTTGTGACAGCTATGAATTCATTTTCTAAACCCCTTTGCATTGAAATTTTGGAAATTCCTATGGAACAATATCCATGACATTGAAGTTGGCATATGAAAACACATGGCTTCCAGGAACATAAAATAAGACCACATAGAAAGATGTTTTGCAACAGAATTGTGAGGCAGGGACTCCTACCATTGAAAAATCTTTCTTGCAAGGTGAAAAACACCAAGTATAAAAAAAGGAATATAAATGAAATGATGGAATGAAAAATTACATGTCAACGAGGGATGAGAAGAGCTCAGCCCCAAAACATGCAAACTGCAACAACAGGTCCAACAACTTGCAAAATTGAAGAACAAAAAACCAGTGAACAACCATGAAGAGGTTCAACTGCAATTGCAGGACCTCAACTCTACAAAGTTGAATCAAACAACAACAAGAAGAATGGAACAAACTAGCGAACAAGCATCAACCACTGAACTAGTGATGCCAATAGAGAACAATATTGCACAACTTCACTATAAATAACACCATAAAAAAAATGGAACAAAACTGTATTGTAATACATCTATACAATAAACATTTAAGGCTATGATACCTGTTAGGTAATCACTTAAGACTATCAGAACCATCGAAGGGCATCACCCTATTCAAAAATTTAAGAAAGAATGCAGTGTGGCAGGCCTTTTTATGTACGCAACAATGATAAAGACTCTCGAAGTATGCAACAATAAAGAAAAAATCACATATACTAATAGTAATAAAATAATACTAATACTAATAATAATAATAATAATAATAATAACAATATTTCAAACAGTGGGAACTATTCTAAATTTTTTTTTGACTCAAACGACAAAGTAATATGAAAATTGACTATCCATGTGAAATAAGACCTCAAATCTATTAGTACAAACTTTGGATATGGAAACATATAATTCATTGGGAATAACGAAGCTAGCAATAAGACCTCAAATATATCATCCAATAAGATCATGACATATATGGGTTTTTTTAATATATAAAAAATAATTCTTTTACTTCTATAGTTCGACTATTAGAAAGTATGAAAAAATTTGTAGTCAAAACAAAAACTAATATGAAGTCAATGAATTATCGATCCCTATAGTCCTTATACACCTTTGGCAGGGACTAATAATAATAACAATGGCAACACCTTTTAGGGTGAGAGTAAATGTTTTCTGAGGATTATTTCATGGGCAATTGATAAAGGTTTTTGTCTTGCAAAGATAAGGTGGAAAATTTAAATATTATTTGTGGACTATTTTTGGCTTAAGTTTGTTATTTATGTAATGTTACATGTCATCTGTTATTGGGGTATAGTAACATAATAGTTTATTTATTAAAAAGTGAGTATGCTTTCTTTCTCTACCCTCCTCTCTCATCTTTAGTGAAACCAAACATAATAAGAATTAATCATACCACCTCCCATGTAATCACTACCATGCCCATTTAAAAACGTTTGGATACACCAAAAAAATAACATCCTGGAATTAATATCTAAATATATGGCATTTATATGAGGTTAAGAATGTTCAATGTTATGTGGATACACAATGGGGATTTCTAATACCCTCAGCAAGAAAACTAGGGCTTTACCCTAGCTCTTTTAATGCCATGCCATGTAATTTTATGACAAGTTCCAAATAACAACCCTCTCAACCCCTTATAACCTCTTGGTTCTCCCTCCCTTGTGTTCATCTACATGAATCCCTTTAATGGTCACCATTGTGAAGCCTTCTACCCATGAAAATGCCTTCTCATTGACCATATTTATAATGAATTTCAAGGGAAAGCCGCCCATTTCTCCCTCTCCTAAATTTAGATAGTATATTTCTTTAGGCATGTCTAGAAATCCCCTAGCTTCTTGACAAATAACACACCAAGGAAAAAAAATTGTGACCTTTCATGAATATTTTTATGGATGTCTTTTTTTAACTTTTACCTAATACTATAACACTAAGAATCTCTAAACCATGTTTTCTATAATGAACCTCCTCGTTACGTCGACAACCTCTTAAGACAAGTGCAATTTTTTTTTTGTTTTTAGTGTTTTAAAAGTGTGTGCACGCGTGTGCAAGGGACAAACACATTTGACTCTGTGTCGCCACCCAAGGACGATAAGATGCTACCACGATGAACACCATAAGATGACATGAGATGCACGTTAAGTAGCTGCATGCATTCAACGATGATCAATGACGACAAGTAAGACTGGCTACCCATCCATCCTACCCTACAATGGTTAGGACCTCCAAGACACATAAGCAATGCTCAAGCCCAGGTTCCCATCGATTTTAACCATTTAAGGTCTCAGGGCTAGCGACTGTTCTTAGGAACATGGAGGTGTCTACATCCCACCCGACACAAGCAAACCAAACAATAAAATATATATATCCAAGTGCAACAATAGTTAAGGATCAACCAAATCTCCTACGGAAGGCGCAAGACAAAAGGACCTAGACAACGAACAACTAATATTAAGACAAGGCATCGTCTATGACTCCAATGTGATTAATTACAGAGCATTTACTCTAGTTAAAATTTCATGAATCAATGAGTACATTAAACATAAGGTAATCCAATTAATCTCAATTCCCAATTATTAAGTCATGAAATCTTATTATACTTGGTTCAAGACATTACAATCGCATGTTATTACTAATAGTAAAGATGATAATAGAAACACCATGAAATAATACCCATAGTACCTTTTATATCACAATGACTAGCCATAATAACGATCGCATTGCATTTAGGTGTTAACCTTAATACATAAACTACGATATCATTACCATAAGTAATGAACATATTAACATTACATTACCATGAATATTTGTATTAACATAAAACACTTCGCTATATTACCTTAGTGTTACATTACATTACTTTTCATCACATTCCAACATATTACATTTCATGTCAAATAACGCTGCAACAAAATACCAATTATCTTACTTCTTGTATGCTACTAGAAAATAAATCATAATAACATTTCATTTTATATTACCATTATATGACAATAAAGTAACCATGGAATTACACTTGACATTAGCATTCCACAAAAATAATCGCATTGAAAGCTAGCATTCTATAATTATCAACATTAACATTAACCTTTCATTTCCTTAGCATTTCAAAAGCCATGAAAGCAATGGGGATTTAACACTCTGTAACTAATAGCATTAATATTACCATAAGCATATATTAAGCATTACCTTACATTGAACATTACCCTAATACCATACTAACCTTAACATCAATTCCATAACTAAATTGTTAAGCATAATGCAGAGGAACTAAACTAAATCCAATATTTAAATAAAGCATAACTAAACCATTAAGCATAGTGTAGAGGAACTAAACTAAATCCAAAATCTAAATAAAGCAAAGTGCAAGTACAATGTCCAGTTTCAGTGATTAAACCTTGAGAGGCTAACGAATAAGTGTGACCACCATAGCTCTCCTCCTTAACATAAATTGGGACGGGTGTGCACAGTATCAAAGATGGTTACCAACGCATAAACCAAGATCCCCAACTGTTAACCCGAAAACTACACCCAGGAAAGGTGCCAAAATCTGCTACCGTTAGATGCCATTAAGCTCGATAAAATTTCTTATCGGGCACATGGTGTGATGGATTCTTCTGACAATCATAGCTACCTTTTTCACCAAAAAACTATCTAAAACGAAGGAAATGGTGAAGGACCGGGCCTTGGGATTAACACCGGGCGAAATAGTAAGGTACTAAAACGGTATCAAAAAGTGAGGAAGATTTAAAGGCATCATTACAATTTTGGATAGTAAGACAGACAAATAAATTCAAGCTGCCAAATAAGGTGCGATTCAGAATTGGTCTCTCACACTATCATCTGAGGTAAAAGAGGCTGCTGAAAAATCATTGAAGGTTGCCAACATGAAAATTCAGAGTTAACTTACAACGAGATGAAGGGAAGGAGGAAGCACGTCTAGAGCGTGCTGCGCTTCCAAGGTGGCCATTAACGAGAATTCTGGGATAAGGGTAGAAACACCCAAAAATTTCGAGTTTTGTCTACCACTTAGAAAAAGGAAAATGCTGGACACAGGGTGGCAATGATAAAAATCAAGACATCCACGCAGGGATGATTTGAGAGTTTTTGACATTACCATTGAAGGAAACGCTTAGAAAAAGGGGGAAATTGAAATTATTTCTTTTCGGAGCATGAAACATCGGGTAAGATGACCACATCAGAATGTTAAATGCCTGTTCTACGGGATTAAACACGAGTTTGAAAGCACCAAAAGAAATGCTTGAAACAATACTTGAATCCACAAACATTCTCATCGAAAATGCAGCCATGAATGCGTGTGAGTTCACCAGAGGTCATGGGGTAAATCCCTATGATATTCGATGAGGAATCATGGTCGTTAAATTGTGTGGAGAGCCTCCATCAAGGTGGGTGAAGTTGGTGGAAAAACAATGTCCCACCAAACCATTATATAATCAGAGATTAGCAGTGGAGATGAACTGCAGTGGCGAGTATTTGAGTGCAAGGGCCCGAAGGCACAGAGGTCAAGACAACTCAGAAAATTTCAGAGACCGACTTAAGAGTTAAAACCCTTGAGCCAATGTGTTGTTGGAAATTAGAATAGTGACCATACACAAATGTAAACAAATCGAGAATAGGATTTCTCGGTCAATTTCTGGGAACAAGGTTTGAACAGAACATAAGACTAACTGTGCATAACAAAAATAAAGGTTGCCTCTATGTCACCCATAGACTGATATTATTGGTTTAATTTCTTGATACGAGTCCATGAAGGTTTTCAATGCCAGACAGAAATTCTCCTTACATATCTGCCCAACATTTACATAAAGTTTCTTGACTTGGATGTAATTGATACAAATTTAAATGAATTCAAGATAACTAAATACCTTTCTGGAACAACGTACCATCATGCAAGTAGGATATACGCATTTAATTTCATAGAGATAGATGGAAGCATTTCACTACCCTAACCCTGATGAAACCATAAGGACCCAGAGGGTGAAGACTGAATACAATTGCAAGGGTTGCAAATATTAGAGCTACAGTCTGCAGGAACCCAAGTAACAAACTGTGCAAGGAAATGGGAACTAGAGGTATCAAAGAAGTCGTCGGGGTTTGAAACCCAAAATGGTGTATCCTCCAAACATAAGAGGGTAGGAGAGATAATACTTTGTCACATGAAAGGTTTAAATAAAAATAGTAGCCATAGCATTTACAATTCTAGTCACCAAGTAAATAAACAGAAATAGTCATTCATTCCATTTACAAATGATATCCCGATACCAGTGTAAGTCATAATGCATTCTATTCTACTAGAAATAAAAATCATACTATTCCCTTATCG
Organism: Picea abies; assembly: GCA_900067695.1. NCBI lineage: Eukaryota > Viridiplantae > Streptophyta > Pinopsida > Pinales > Pinaceae > Picea > Picea abies. Next base: position 23,239 of record CBVK0103805581.1, on the reverse strand, counting down.
CCTACCTCATACCTCACCGACCGTAGAGACCTCACTAGTACCTCCCAGCCAATCGCTAGGGGTACTCTACTTCTCCCTTAGCCCTCCGAGCCGCAAAGGGGCCACATGTTATTTAGATGGTACGTCTAGCTCCCAGCTCGCCTCACAATGCCGAGATACCACTCCTATCCAAGCTGGAAAAACCCAACTCCCCACAAGTAATCAGTCAAGTCAAAATCCTAGCAGCATAACGTTATGCTAACATCTAATCCCCTTCTTCCTCATCTTCCCTTTCTTTTATAGAGCTTTTAGAACCTCCAACTTTCTCTAAATCACATTTAAATTAAGTTTTAATAAAAATATTCTAAATATTCTCCTTCGCACAAGTGTCGTCCATCCCCCTCTTTTCTCCAATAATTATTTTATTTAAATTTATTTATTGCCTCAATTCCTTCACCCACCTAGAATTGCTTCTAAATTTACTCCTAGGTGTTCCTAGATTTCCTTTCAGGTTTAAATAATTTCCCTAAAATGAAGTTTCTAAGTTAGTTCATTTTAGAAGGTTCTTAATTGCAGATTCCTTACTATGTTGACCTCGCTTTTTACCATAAGTTCCCCTCTTTCCCTTATTATGTTTCCCCCTATTCCTTACTTTCCTAATTTTTATTATTCCCTTCTTTCCCCTTTTTATTAGAGCCACAATGGAAGTTACACCATTCAATCTTTTCCTTTTTATTATGAATTTAATATCTTTTTATACTTTCACAAGTTAAGAATTAATTTCTTCTTTGCAATTTTTAAATCCACTAGTTTTAATTAAATTCTTACTCTCTTCATTTTACTCCAATTTTTTTTATGAAGACTAAGACTATTACTTAAGTGGGTTTTAGTTTAAATTTTTATTTTTATTTTTATAGGGTCTCTTTCTTAAGGTTAGACAAAATTTTACACTAGAGAAGTTTTAGACTTAGGACTTATATTCTGAACTAGGTGACATTTAATTAGGGAGGTTGTTTAAAAATTTCTTAAGGCGTTAATGTGTTAGGGCCATCTAGGTTTTTTCCTTCATCATCATCAATGCGACGTGCCCTTCAGGGTGCACCACGTGCTCCAAGGGTGCCACTCACCTTGTCTGTTTCTTTTGCATGACGTGCCCTTCAGGATGCACCACGTGCTCCAAGGGTGCCACTTGCCTCTTGTGTTTCTTTTGCACGACGTGCCCTTCAGGATGCACCACGTGCTCCAAGGGTACCACTCACCAACTTGACTTATTGGTAGACATCAATAACCCCTGGAATCAACACTCCGCCAGGTGAACTTGTGGGACACTAAGGGTTTCTAAGGAATAAGGCCCCCTCCCTATTGTGAGCCCCTTAGAATCATCGTGAGCGACTATCCCAGTCTGCCCTCATGGCATCGTGGATCCTCTCGAACTAGGTAATCATTAACCTACAAATCGAGCCACAGTGGGAGTGCTAGTAGGCTGTGGTAGGGCTGTTGTTCACACCTCTCACTCAACCTCTCTGGAAATCATGTGTGGCCCCTTTACTCCATATGTGAGTCTGGTCGGTAAGATATTGTTAGCCTGCATCATCAAGAATCATATCAAAACATGTCCACATCATATCATCAAATCAAATATACTAAAATCACAGGAAATCATTAACACCAAAGCACACTCCCTAACTTGATTCGGAGTCCAAGGGGTCCCGTCGATGCCTCTGCATCCTCAAGGTCAAAAAACTTGCACACTCAGTAAAACCGAGTCAATAGCACCTGTCCATGTCAAAGAAGTAAAAAATCATGTCATCTATCATATCGCATCATAATCAAGGATAAATGTTTTCTTATCATAAAAGTCCAGATCACTTGCGAGCAAGTGTCCTCAAAGAATAAGTTTTCTTAGTGCACCAGAGCGGGATATTACATACACACCCTCTTGGTCTAAACTTCATCCTGAAGTTTCATAGTATAAATGCTGAAATAAGTGTATCATAGTATCATAAGTCTATCTATCAAATAAAAATGGAAACTGTTGGCGCATATCATAGGCATCCTCCCAGGTCGTCGAGTGAGGACTATAACTGTCCCATTGGACCTTGACCTGATTTACTGTTTGACATCATAACTATCGAATGCGATGATCTAAGATGTAGACTGGCTCAGCCGTGAGGTCTCCCTCATCCGATACCTACAATGAACTCATGACAATCACATGTGTAGGATCACTAATATAATGTTTCAAAATAGAAACATGAAAAACATCATGCATACGCCTCAAAGAATCAAGCAAGGCTAGTTGATAGGCCACGGGCCCCTTTCTCTCCAAATTCTTGAAAGGTCCCATGAACCTAGGAGAGAGTTTATCTCCCTTTCCAAACTTGATTGAGCTCTTGTGTGGTTTAACCCACAAGAAGACTTTATCACCGACCTCATAACTACAATCGACTTGGTGTGCATCAGAATAACTCTTTTGTCGATATTGCGCTTCTTTAATCCTTTGTCTTATTTATTGTATTTGTTCTTCCATTTCTTGGATCACTTCTGGTCCCACCAGGACCCTATCCTCAAGTCAATCCCAACTCAAGGGCGTCTGACATGGTCATCCGTAAAGATACTTGAAAGGCACCATCTTAATGGTGCTCTCGTAACTGTTGTTGTAAGAAAACTCTACTAGTGGCAAGAATTCTTCCCAACGCTTTTGTTGGTCCACCAGGTACATGTGAAACATGTCTTCCAAGGTTTGGTTCATTCATTCTGTCTTCCCGTTAGTATCTCGGTGATACGCAGTACTAAATTTAAGTTGGGTTCCAAAGGCCTCTTGGAAACTCATCCAAAATCGTCTAGTAAAGATCGATCCTTGATCAAATATAATTCTCTTAGGCATGCCATCTAGCCTCACAATCTCACTGATGAAAACTCTCACTATGTCAAGTGACTGATACATCGTACGCACAGGAATAAAGTGAGCACTCTTCATCAGAGTGTCTACTACAACAAAAATCAAGTCATGTATCCTAGTCGTCAGTGGCAAACCAACAATAAAATCCATCGAAATAACTTCCCATTTCAATTCCGAAATCACATGTGGTTGTATTAATCCCATTGGGTGTATTTGTTTAGCCTTTACCTACTGACACTCTAGACACCTGACCACATAGTTAACTATGTCATCCTTCATTCCCCTGCAGAAGAATAAGGGCTTAAGATCTTCCCTCATCTTCATAACTCCCAAGTGAGCCATGTAAACTTCTCTATGAGCCTCGTTCAAGATCAACATCCTCAACTCGTCGTTTGGTGGTACGTAAATCCAACTTTTAAACCTCAATAACCCATCACTATCAAATGAATATCCCTCATATCGTGGTACCATCATTGTGTTTTGTCTAATAAAACCCTCGACCTCCTTGTACCAATCATTGTCACACTGTAAAGTGAGAATCTTCTCATGTAGATTCATCTGAAGAGGCAACAATGAAAATATGCGTGGTCTTCGACTCAAAGCATCCATCACTCAGTTCACCATTCCATTTATGTAAGTAATCTAAAATTCATACTCGCTAAGAAATTTAGACCAATGTCGTTGTCGCGCGTTCAGGTCGCTTTGCATAAAAATATGTTGTAGTTCACAATGATCCATCTTTAGTTCAAATTTTCATCCTACAAGGTAGTGTCTTCAAACCTTCAAGGCATATATGATGGGTAATAACTCCAAGTCATGCATCATGTAGTTCTCCTCATTCCTTCTAAATTTCCTCAAAATGTAAGCAATCACTCATCCGTCTTGCATCAAGACTCCACCTAAACCTTCCTTGTATGCATCAGTGCATACCAAGAAGTCTTCATCCATGTTAGGGACCTTTAGTATCGACACTGTCATCAACAAATCTTTAAGCCTCCGAAATGATTCTATGCATTTCTCTTTCAAACAAACTTCTTGTTTTTCTTCTGCAATTCCATGATCGGATTTGCTATCCACGAAAATCCCTCGAAAAACCGTCGATAGTATCCTGCTAAACCCATAAAGCTATGCACTTCTGTGACATTTGTCGGCGCAGGCCATTCCATAATAGCCTCAACCTTGGCTGGATACATGATGATGCCTTCACCAGAAATGACATGCCCTAAGTAGTGAATCTTCGATTGATAAAAAGAGCATTTGGACAGTTTCCCATACAATCTGTGCTCTCGTAGACACTGTAGTACCAAGTGCAAGTTCTCATCATGCTCCTCTATCATTCAAGAGTAAATCAGAATATTGTCAATGAATACTTGGACAAACTTGTCCAAGTATTCGTGGAACACCCCATTCATTAAACTCATAAATACTCCTGGGGCGTTTGTCAGTCCAAATAGAAAAATAGTAAACTTGTAGTGTCCAAACCTCATATTAAAGGCAGTGTTAGGGACATCATCCTCCTCGATCCTCAACTGGTGATACCCTGATCGTAAATCAATCTTGGAGACCACCGTCGCACCCTTCATTTGATCGAACAGATCATCAATTCTCGGCAAGGGATACTGATTCTTTATCGTGGCCTTGTTCAGTTGACGGTAGTCAATGCAAAGTCTCCAAGATCCGTCTTTCTTTCGAATAAAAATAGCAGGTGCACCCCACAGTGACACACTAGGATGTATCAGTCGTAGGTCCAACAACTCCTTCAATTATATCTTCAACTCTTGTAGTTCTGGGGTCAACATCTGATAAGGCATCCTTGCTATCGGTTCCATCCCTAGTTTTAGGTCTATGGTAAACTCCAATTCCCTCTCCGGTAGCATCCCAGGTAACTCCTCTGGAAATACGTCCACAAACTCCTTCACCACTGGGAGGTGTTCTAGACCTCGCGCTACTCCTTTTTCGTTTAGTACAAGGATCGCATAAAGATTGCACCCCTTGTGCATACTCTTCCATAAATGTAAAAAAGAGACGAACCTCAGGGAAACTCCCTAGTTCTGCCCTACAATCCCACGTCTCTATCCTTTGTCATCAACCAAGCTCAACCATTTCATCTTACAATTGAGTATCACCTCATGCGATTCCAACCAATCCATACCAATCACGATGTCATAAGAGCCTAAGATTGTGACGTACAAGTTGACCCTCGTGAAAAACTATCCCAGGTTAAGGGCACAGTCCGTAACTTTTCCTCCAACCTTCTGTTTGGCTCCCGAAGCCATCTCTACAAAGCTAAACTTGTCCTGTTCGACTTCCTTTACCTTAATCCTTTTTAGCGCTACATCAGAAATGAAACTCTCAGTAGAACCAGGGTCTATCTAAATACTAAGGGTCTGGTCAACGACAGTACCTGTTGTCTCGAGCACAATCAACTGGTGCTCTGTCTGGCGGTTATTCACCACTACATGAATCTGATGGACCTTGCCCATATCTCCCACTATAGTGGGTCTGACTGATCTGGATGCTTTGGTCCTCTCTATAGGAGAGTCACACTGGTAGTGTGGCTCCCCACATGCCCAACACCCCTTCTTCGGCCCAGTAGTCCTGGTACCCAAAGTAGAAGATGATGGCCCACTGGCCTGAAAATCTGGTCTGTTCTGCTGAACATGCCTAAACTACTGCTGTTGTGGGCGACATTGTTGCTGATGTTGTGGTCCCCAATAAGGTGTCTGCTGCTAAGGTGGCAGTCACTAGGGTGTAGTGAAAGTGGATCCCCTCTAGAAGCCACGATATCCTGATGTATGTCTCGCTGGTGTCTGATGCTATAGTGTTCCAGATGAACCCTGCCCTATTGATCTCGCTGGAGTCCTAGTCTAACCCCCACTGATAAGATCCTCCTCTGCTATGAGGGCCTTCTGAATGGCATCGTGCAAGGTTTGAAGCATCAAAATCCTAACCTTTGCACACAGGATTCCATTAAGGTCGAACACGAACTTGTGACCTTAAGTTTTTCTATGTTAAGGTGTGGAGCATACTGGAGAAACTCCATAAAACATATGTCGTAGCTGGGCACTGTACGACCTCCCTATCGTAAGGCATTGAACTCATTGAGCTGACGCTCAATGAATTCCTCTGAAAGATACCTCTGTCGGAACTATTCCTCCAATAGTTCCCATGACACGTATTTGATGGTCATGTTCAGCTGCGGCAAGAGCGTCTTCAACCATATAAGAGCACTCCCCTTCAGTTGAAGGATTGCCATGTAGACTTTCATGTTGGAGGTATAATCACGAAGTGTGAAGCACATCGCCATGTTCTCCAACCATGCCTCAGTGGCTGTGCCATTTGGGGCACCAAAGAATTTGGGAAATTCGACTTTCTCTAGTTCACGATAAATGCTACCAGTAACGGCCGGTGTGCACAGTGGAGCCTCAATGGGTGTAGGCACCCTGGCCTCATCTCTATCCAAGCTGTTGATCAGTGCCTCAAACATGCGCTGAAAAGATCTCATCATCCCAACAACATCGCCAACTGCTATCTTCTCCCTTTCGAGAACCTGCTCGTCTCCTCGAGGGTCAGACCCCTCAGGTGCGAATGCTACTGGAGGCATCACGCCTCCTTCAGTGGCACCCCATTGTCTGAGTCCGAGGTGTACTCTAACCATGATTACCTGCATGCACACAATCAACTTGATTAGCAATGATATAATAAATCATGTCAATGAAAGCCGTAGCGATCCCAAGTCACGGGTTGAACCCGCTCTGATACCATATGTAACGAACCTCCTCGTTACGTCGACAACCTCTTAAGACAAGTGCAATTTTTTTTGGGTGTTTTAAAAGTGTGTGCACTCATGTACAAGGGAAAAACACATTTGACTCTTTGTCACCACCCAAGGATGACAAGATGCTACTGCAACGAACACCACAAGACAACATGAGACGCACGTCAACTAACTGCATGCATTCAATGATGATCAACGATGACAAGTAAGAATAGCTACCCATCCATCCTACCATGCAATGGTTAGGACCTCTAAGACACATAAGCAATGCTCAAGCATAGGTTCCTATCGTTTTTAACCATTTAAGGTCTTAGGGTTGGCAACTTTTCTGAGGAACATGGAGGTGTCTACATCCCACCCGACACAAGAAAATCAAGCAATAAAATATATATATCCAAGTGAAACAATAGTTAAGGATCAACCACATCTCCTACGGAAGGCGCAAGACAAAAGGACCTAGACAACGACCAACTAATATTAAGACAAGGAATCATCTATGACTCCACTGTGATTAATTACAGACCATTTACTCCAGTTAAAATTTCATGAATCAACGAGTACATTAAACATAAGGTAATCCAATTAATCTCAATTCCCCATTATTAAGTCATGAAATCTTATTATACTTGGTTGAATACATTACAATCACATGTTATTACTAACGGTAAAGATGATAATAACAACACCATGAAATAATACCCATAGTACCTTTTATATCACAATGGATGGCCATAATAACAATCGCATTGCATTTAGGTGTTAACCTTAATTCATAAACTACGATATCATTACCATAAGTAATGAACATATTAACATTACATTACCATGAATATTAGTATTAACATAAAACACTCCACTATATTACCTTAGCATTACATTACATTACTTTTCATCACATTCCAACATGTTACATTTCATGTCAAATAACTCTGCAACAAAATATCAATTATCTTACTTCTTGTATGCTGCCAGAAAATAAATCATAATAACATTTCATTTTATATTACCATTATATGACAATAAAGTAACCATGGCGTTACACTTGACATTAGCATTCCACAAAAATAATCGCATTGAAAGCTGACATTTTATAATTATCAGCATTAACATTAACCTTTCATTTCCTTAGCAGTTTAGAAGCCATGAAAGCAATGGGGATTTAGCTCTCTCTAACTAATAGCATTAATATTACCATAAGCATACATTAAGCATTACTTTACATTGAAAATTACCCTAATACCATACTAACCTTAACATTAGTTCCATAATGAAACTGTTAAGCATAATGCAGAGGAACTAAACTAAATCCAATATTTAAATAAAGCATAACTAAATCGTTAAGCATAGTGCAGAGGAACTAAACTAAATCCAAAATCTAAATAAAGCAAGGTGCAAGTACAACGTCGAGTTTCCGTGATTAAACCTTGAGAGGTTAGGGAATAAGTGTGACCACCGTAACTCTCCTCCTTAACATAAATTGGGATGGGTGTGCACAGTGTCAAAGTTGGTTACCAATGAATAAACCAAGATCCCCAACTCTTAACCCAAAAACTACATCCAGGAAAGGTGCCAAAATCTGCTACCGTTAAATTCTATTAAGCTCGATAAAATTTCTGACCGGGCATGCAGTGCAATGGATTCTTATGACAATCATAGCTTCCTTTTTCACCAAAAAACTATCTAAAACGAAATAAAGGGCAAAGGACCAGGCCTTGGGATTAACACCGGGCGAAATAGTAAGGTACTGACACGTTATCAATAGTGAGGCGGATTTAGAGGCCTCATTACAATTTTGGATAGTAAGACAGACAAACAAATTCAAGCCGTCAAATAAGGAATGATTCAGAATTGGTCTCTCACACTATCAGTTGAGGTAAAAAAGGCTGGTGAAAAATCATTTAAGGTTGCTAGCATGAAAATTCAGAGTTAACTTACAACGAGATGAAAGGAAGGAGGAAGCATGTCGAGAGAGTGCTACGCATCCAAGGTGGCCATTAACAAGAATTCTGGGATAAGGGTAGAAACACCCAAAAATTTCGAGTTCTATCTGCCATTCAGAAAAATGCAAACGCTGAACACAAGGCGATAGTGATAAAAATCAAGACATCCATGTAGGGATGATTCGAGAGTTGTTAACATTACCATTGAAGGAAACGCTTAGAAAAAGGGGGAAATTGAAATTATTTCTTTTCAGAGCATTAAATGCTGGGTAAGATGACCACATCAGAACGTTAAATGCCCGTTCTACGGGATTAAACATGATTTTGAAAGCAACAACAAAAATTCCTGAAACAATACTTGAATCCATAGACATTCTCATCGAAAATGCAGCCACGAATGCATGTAAGTTCACCAGAGGTCGTGGGGTAAATCCCTGTGATATTCATTAAGGAATCATGGTAGCTAAACGATGTTGAAAGCCTCAATAAAGGTGGGTGAAGCTGGTGGAAAAACGTTGTCCCACCAAACCATTATATAAGAAGAGATTAGCAGTGGAGATGAACTATGATGCAACCCGCCCCTCCGTGGACAGTCACTCTACCAGGACCTTATCTTTCTCACGGGCCCGAAGGGTCCACGCTCTTCCAACTCCTTTCAAGAGTTACCCACAGTACTCTTTCGATGATATCCCCTTCTCAATTCAGGAAATCGGTGTTTGCACTATCGTGAACCCCATATACACTCCTTGTGCAATTCAAAATGCCGAACCCCGAGTGTCATTGCTCAAAGTCAACGACTCAGGATATTGCCACTCGCGATGTCAACCTCCTGAACTTTTTAAAAACCCCGAGCTCCAAGGAGACGAGTTCCCGACACGAGGCCACCTTTCCTCCACTCACTCCCTAGGGTCCCACCTAACCATGTCACCCTCGGTATTTTGCGGATCGCAATTCCATGATACAAGTGATTCTTCGAGTCAGAAAAACCCGAAAATTGAAACCTCGACCTTCCAGGATCTCGGGCCACGTGTCCCTGTGCTGATTGATGGCCCCGAATAACTTGGGAAATCATGACTCGCAATTTCAATGGTCGACCTCTTACCTTGTCAACCGCCGAGTGCCGATATGCAATGGCACTTGATTTTATTTGCGCGTCCAAGGATTTAAAACCCCACGCATCTTTTCCATGATCCAATGGTTGGCGGGGATTCGCGATTCTTGACAACAATTTCAAATCGTTGATTCTCTTCCTCTAAGGGAATCCTTTGTCCCACCACCTTCGTCCTGCGTGAACTGAGATGAGAATAGAAGCTTCCTCCAAGCAAACCTGCAGTCACGCATTCCTTACGGACAAATTCAACTGCACCCTTGCAGGAATCCTCTGGTTCACTTAGAGGAACAATTCAAACTCATTCACTCAGACCTTTAGATTTTCAATTCTTCCATAAAATCACATACGCAACATATGAAAGAAATACATAACAAGAAGCAAATATGCAAAGGCATAATGCCAATAGCACACAGAGAATAAACACATCCATGGAATTGAATCAAGGCTTTCTTGTCTTCCTTTTCCTAGACTCGCCTCTAAGACTTCAATTCAACCAGCTCTTCACCTACACGGTCCAAATAACCCCACACAATTCTGGTAGAGGAGAATAAGAGTTCAACTGTAGATCCCCTCACGCACTCTATGCGGAGGAATTCAACTGCACTCTATGCAGGAATCTCCTGGCTCGAACAGAGAAACACTCTAAAACCTATTCTCGCCTCTCTCCCAGATTTCTAATCTGCCATGAAATTACATATACAACATATATAACGAAGGCATAAAAAGAAGAAAGTATGCAATAGCATAACATCAACAACACACAGAGAACAATCACAGCCATGAAAATTGAATCAAAGCTTTCCTATTAATTCAATATCTGTACATGGGGATTCTTCACCAGTCCTCTGCTTTGCTCTCTCCTTGCTCCTCAATGCTTATCATACAATAATACAATAATACAAAGGAGGGTGCCTAAATTCCGTTTTCCCTCTCGAAAGAAAAACTGTCTAATCTAGACTTAATTATTTTATCTATCTGCATTAAATCTAATAAGTGCCTCAACTACCTAAGGACGAGAGCTTATCTGCTCAAGCTATGTTACAATGTACAAGTGCGCTCTGTTATGAGTGCCTTCATTCAAATGGTGGTGCACCAACTTCCCAAAGTATTTCAAAAATGTATGTGCTGGCATTGTCCAACTGTATTTCTTTCTCCACGCGCTAGCTCGCTTGATGAGGTGTGGATGCTCCTGCATCATACTCCTCTGCTCAAAAGAATTCATGGACTCTTGTCCATGAGCTCCTGTGTAGTATGACCATGGTTTTGTATGACGACCTCTGTCTCCCAGCTGGCATCCTCCACTGGGTGATCCTTCCACTTTACCAGGTATTCAAAATACTGCTTTCTCCTGGTTTTCCTCCCAGCTCTCTTACCCAATATACACTCCATCTGAGGTTTCTGTGCAACTGGTAATTGTTTCTTCCATTGGACAACTGGTCCTTCAGTCTCAGCTCCTACTTCTTCAGCATTATATGGGTATAAATCTGAAATGTTGAAAATCGGAGATATCCCGATGCCCTCTAGCAACTCAAGCTCATAGGCGTTTTCCCCGAACTTCTTCCAAACTTTGCATGGTCCGATCTTTTTCATCTTGAGCTTGTTGTATGTTCCCCTTGGGAACCTTTCTCTCCTTAAGTGTGCCAGAACCATGTCCCCAACTTCGAACTGAAGCTGTCTTTTCCTTTGATCGGCTCTGCGCTTGTATTCCTGATTTGACTTCTGCAATCGTTGCTTCAGCTCCGTGTGAAGTTCTTGCATTACCTCAGAAAATTCTTTAGCCCTCGTGCTGCTAGTTTTAGCTTGTTCTGACTCCATGAGCTCAGACACTCCTCTGAGCTATGTTCCATACAAAATTTGAAATGGACTCTTACCTGTACTCTGATTCACCGAATCGTTGTACGCGAATTCCGCTTGTGGTAGGATCTGATCCCAACTGGTGTAATGCTCCATCACCAGGCTTCTCAACAGATCTCCCAGGCTTCTATTTACCACCTCGGTCTTCCCACCTGTCTACGGATGGTAAGAAGAACTAAATTCCAAGTCAGTCCCTAGCTTCTTCCATAGAGTCCTCTAGAAATGACCTACGAACTTCGTATCTCGATCTGAGACTATGCTCCTCGGCAATCCATGCAATCGCACAATTTCTTTGAAAAATAAATTTGCGATGTGCATCGCATTGCTGGTCCTATGACACAGAATGAAATGTGCCATCTTTGAGAACCTGTCTACCACCACAAATATGGAATCAAATCCTCTCTGCGTTCTCGGCAAACCCAACACAAAATCCATGCTAATGGCCTCCCATGGCCTCTCAGGTATAGGCAATGGTTGATAGGACCCTGTGTTCTGCTTTCGGCCCTTCGCGTGTTGACATATTCTGCACTTGTCAACAAATCTCTTCACATCTGTGCACATGCCAGGCCAATAATATGATTCACTCAGCTTGGCGAATGTCTTTTCATGCCCGAAATGACCTGCTAATCCCCCACTGTGCTTTTCCTTTACCAAATTCTCTCTCATAGAGCAATCTGGAATGCACAACTAATTGCCTTTTAACAGCGATCCATCCTGAATCAGGTAGTCAATCCATGGGCTCCGATCTCTGAGAACTGGGTTCTCGGTTGCTTCATAAGCTTCTCCAAAATCAGCATCCCCTGCATACATGTCTTTCAGGTTTTCAAAACCCAACGTCTTGACCCTGAATTCCTGCAGCAATAACCATTTTCGGCTAAAGGCATCGACCACTTTGTTAGCAGTCCCTGAAATGTGCTTGATAACGAATGTGAAATTTTGCATATATTCCACCCATTTCGCATGCTTTTGATTTAGCTTCTCCTGCTGACTTACAAACTGCAATGCATGATTATCACTGTACAACACAAATTCTTTGGGTATCAAGTAATGCCTCCACTTTTTTAATGCCTGTATGATGTCATAAAACGCTTTGTCATACGTGGAGTATTTCAGCTTTGCATCATCCAGTTTCTCACTGTAATATGCTACAGGTCTGTCATCCTGACTCAAGACCCCTCCAACAGCATATCCACTGGCGTCACACTTCACCTGGAAGGTTTTCTGAAAATCGGGCAACACCAGAATTGGTTGCTCTATTATTTTGCACTTCAACAGGTTGAATCTCCTTTCAGCCTCGGTTGTCCACTGAAAATCCTTATGCCGCTTCTTCACCGTGTCCATCATTGCGGTGCTAATTCCACTAAAATTCTGAATGAATTTCTTGTAGAAGCTAGCCAATCCATGGAAGCTCCTTACCTCAAAAGCATTCCTCGGTGATGGCCACTTCCTGATTACTTCAACCTTCTCAGGATCCATCTTCAATTCATTCGCTAAAATTACAAAACCCAAATAAACGAGTTCTGTCTGCATAAATGAACACTTCTTCAAATTAATCAGTAGCTTCTCCTACTGTAGCCTTCTCATTACAATGGCCAAATGTTTTAAGTGCTCTACCTTGCTCTTGCTGAACACCAGTATATCATCCAGATATACAACTACAAATTTCCCAATGAATTCCCTCAAGACTTCATTCATTAGCCTCATAAAAGTTCTCGATGCGTTTGTCAACACAAATGGCATAACCAGCCATTCGTACAAACCCTCGTTTGTTTTGAATGTTGTTTTCCATTCATCTCCCTCTCTCATTCGGATCTGATGATATCCACTCTTCAAATCTATCTTTGAAAAATAATTTGCCCTGATCAGGAAATCCATCAAGTCATCCATTCTTGGCAGTGGAAACCTGTACCTGATGGTCATTTTATTAATTGCCCTGGAGTCTGTACACATCCTCCAGCCTCCATCCTTCTTCGAACTTAGTACTGTCGGAACAACACACAGACTAAGACTTTCTCTGACTAGTCCTTTATCCAACAAGTCCTGCACTTGCCTCTTGACCTCCTCGTTCTCCTGAGGTGTCAATCTGTACACTGCCTTATTTGGAAAACTTTCTCTGGGTATGAGGTCAATGTGGTGACTCACACTCCTCATCGGTGGCAACGAACGAGGTAGTTCGTCCATGATGATGTCAGTGAACTCTCCCAACAGTTCCTGAATCTCCTCCGGCAAGTCATCCACTCTTGTGCTTGTCAGGACAATTCTCGGTTTCCTGACAACAAAGAATTGTGGATCTTCATTTTTCTCCATTTCTGTGAGAAGCTCCTTCCCACTCATAAGGAGTATCATGCTGCTCACTTCTGGCTTCACCTCCTTTTCTTTTATCGGCAACAGTTTATGGATTTTCAAATCCTTTTCTATGGTATATGTGTTCATCCTCCCATCATGACCAACATTTCTATCAAACTGCCATGGTCTTCCCAACATTATATGACACACATCCATGGGGATAACATCGCACAAAATCTCATCATGATAATTTCCAATTTTAAATTTGACTAAGCACTATTTACCGACACTTACCCGGTGTCCTTTCTGTAACCACGAGACTTTATATGGGCTCGGGTGCTTAGTCATTTTCAGCTCCAGCTTTTCCACCATCTCGGTTGAAACGAGATTATCGATGCTCCCACTGTCAATAATGACTTTGCATTTCCTGTCCTTGGTTGTACAAGCCATCCTGAATAGTTTGCTCCTCTACACTGAGCTTTCCACCTCCTTCTCAAGTGTCAAAAGAGTTTTATGCATCCCAAGTGACCTCCCGCTGTCTGCATCTTCATTCTCAGCATCTTGCTTCTGCGCCTCAGTGACGTGATCTTTTCCTCTGTCCATTTTCCTTTTCGGACAATCCACGGCTTTGTGTCTGTCTTTTCCACATGTGAAACATGTGATCACTCCTCCTCGGCCTCTTCCTCTACCTCAGGTACGAGGAAATGCGTTGGCATCCACATAATCTCTTTGCTGATCATCTTGTTACCTCCTTGGCTCAGCATATTGTTGCCTCTGCTGTGAGGTTCCTCCTCTTTCAGTTTTTCCCTGAGGCCTCTTCCAATCCTCCTTGGGCTTCTATGTTTGTTCTTGGGCAACTGCCTTACCTCCGGGCTGACTTCTGCCTCACCCTCGCTGTCCCTGCTTGCGGCTCAGCTTCTCCTCGGCTTTTAAATCCATCTAGTACGCATCCTCAACTGTTCAAATGGTAACCATGCTCAGCTCGTCTTGAATGTCATACCTCAGCCCATTCAGGTACCTCGCCACCTTCTCATTGTCATTCTCCCGATGACCATCCCGGATGTTGAGCCTATAGAATTCCTCGGTGTACTCCTTCACCATCATCATCTTCTGTCTCAGGTTCTGCATTCGCTTGAACAGAGTGATCTGATAATATCGGGGGATGAACTTCGCTTTCATTTTAGTGATCATCCTGTCCCAGCTCTTGATCTTCTATTTGCCCTTGCAGCGCCTGTCAGCCTACAATTCATCCCACCACAGGGCCGCATGTCCTTTCAGCTTCGTGACAGCATGCCTCACCTTCTTGTCTTCTTCGATATCCTTATAATCGAAGTAGGTGTTGAGTGCTCGGATCCAATCCAGCAAATCTTCTGCATTTAGACTCCCCTCATAGACGAGAATGTCCATTTTTGTCTTCGAGCTCATCCTCGAAATGGCTCTGATCAACCCCTCGGTTGATGCGTCCTCTGCAGTGACTTCTTCAGCATCGTGTCCAGCTTCCTCTTCGACTTCTGAATCGCTGAACTCTACTGCACCAGTTCCACGCCTTTGTGCAGTCTTCATCTCTTTGAGTCTTTCCCTGAGATCTCGCATCTGTCTTTCTATCTCTGGGTTCCCTGCTGGTATACCCCTTCTTCGCGCGTACCTGTCCTCATGATCAGGTGACTGCCTTTCCCTCCTCGATGGCATGGTTTCCTCTCTGTCTCTGCTTCAGAAAGAAAAGATACTTCTGCTTTGATACCACTCTGATGCAAGTCGTGAGTATCAGAGTGCTTCACCTTTCTCTTTCCCTCCTCTCGCCTGAGATGTACAGACAAGATTTCAAGGCTCTGATACCACTCTGATGCAACCCACCCCTCCGTGGACAGTCGCTCCACCAGGACCCTATCTTTCTCATGGGCCCGAAGGGTCCATGCTCTTCAAACTCCTTTCGGGAGTTACCCACAGTACTTGTTCGGCGATCTCCCCTTCGCAATTTGGGAAATCGATGTCCGCGCTATCGCAAACCCCATATACACTCCTCGTGCAATTCAAAACATCGAACCCCGAGTGCCGTTGGTCAAAATCAATGACTCGTCATATCACCACTCACGATGTCAACCTCCTGAACCTTTTAAAAACCCCGAGCTCCGAGGAGCCGAGTTCCCGACACGAGGCCACCTGTCCTCCACTCGCTCCCTGGGGTCCCACCTAACCACATCACCCTTAGGATTTTGCAGATTGCGATTCCATGATACAAGTGATTCTTGGAGTCAGAAAAACCCGAATGTCGAAACTTCGAACTCCCAGGATCTCGTGCCACGTGTCCTTGTGCTGATTGACGGCCCCGAATAACTCGGGAAATCACGACTCACGATTTCAATGGTCGACCTCTTACCTTGTCAACCGTCGAGTGCCAATATGCGATGGCACTTGATTTTCTTTGTGCATCCAAGGATTTTAAACCCCATGCAGCTTTTCCACGATCCAATGGTTGGCAGGGATTCGTGATTCTTGACAACAATTTCAAGTTGTCGATTCTCTTCCTCTAAGGGAATCCTTTGTCCCACCACCTTCGTCCTGCGTGAACTGAGATGAGAATAGAAGCTTCCTCCAAGCAACCCTGCAGTCACGCATTCCTTACGGAAAAATTCAACTGCACCCTTGCAGGAATCCTCTGGTTCACTTAGACGAACAATTCAAACTCATTTACTCAGACATTCAGATTTTCAATTTTGCCATAAAATCACATACGCAGCATATGAAAGAAATACATAACAAGAAGCAAATATGCAAAGGCATAATGCCAACAACACATAGAGAATAAACACATCCATGGAATTGAATCAAGGATTTCCTGTCTTCCTTTTCCCAAACTCACCTCTGAGACTTCAATTCAACCAGCTCTTCACCTACATGGTCCAAATAACCCCACACAATTCCAATAGATGAGAATAAGAGTTCAACTGTAGAGGCCCTCACGCACTCTATGCGGAGGAATTCAACTGCACTCTATGCAGGAATCTCCTGGCTCGAACAGAGAAACACTCTGAAACCTATTCTCGCCTCTCTCCCAGATTTCTAATCTGCCATGAAATTACATATACAACATATATAATGGAGGCATAAAAAGAAGCAAGTATGCAACAGCATAACATCAACAACACACAGAGAACAATCACAACCATGAAAATTGAATCAAAGCTTTCCTATTAATTCAATATCTGTACATGGGGATTCTTCACCAGTCCTCTTCTTTGCTCTCTCCTTGCTCCTCAAATCTTATCATACAATAATACAATAATACAAAGGAGGGTGCCTAAATTCCGTTTTCCCTCTTGAAAGCAAAACTGTCTAATCTAGACTTAATTATTTTATCTACCTGCATTAAATCTAATAAGTGCCTCAACTACCTAAGGACGAGAGCTTATCTGCTCAAGGTCTGTTACAATGTACAAGTGTGCTCTGTTATGAATTCCTTCATTCAAATGGCGGTGCACCAACTTCCCAAAGTATTTCAAAAACATATGTGCTGGCACTGTCCAGCTGTATTTCTTTCTCCATGCGCTGGCTCGCTTGATGAGGTGTGGATGCTCCTGCATCAAACTACGGTGGAGAGTATTTAAGTGCAAGGGCGTGAAGGCATAGTGGTCAAGCCAACTCAAAAAATTTCAGAGACCAACTTAAGAGTTAAAACCCTTGAGCGAATGTGTTTCCGGCAACTAGAATAGCGACCAGACACAAATGTAAATGGATCGAGAATACGATTTCTTGGTCAATTTCTGGGAACAATGTTTCAAAAGAACATAAGACTAACTGTGCATAACAAAAATAAAGGTTGCCTCTACGTCTCCCGTGGACTAATATTATCAGTTTAATTTTTTGATACGAGTCCACGACAGTTTTCAATGCCAGACGGAAATTCTCATTACAGATCTGCCCAACATTTACATAAAGTTTCTTGACCTGGATGTAATTGATACAAATTTAAATGAATTCAAGATAACTAAAGACCTTTCTACAACAACTTACCATCATGCAAGTAGGATATACACATTTAATTTCATAGAGTTAGATGGAAGCATTTCACGACCCTAACCCTGATGAAACCATATGGACCCAGAGGGTGAAGATTGAATACAATTGCAAGGGTTGCAAATATTAGAGCTCCAGTCTGCAAGAACCCAAGTAACAAACTATGCAAGGGAATGGGAACTAGAAGTATCAAAGAAGCCGTTGGGGTTCAAAACCCCAAATGGAGTATCCGCCAAACATAAGAGGGTAGGAGAGATAATACTTTGTCACATGAAGGGTTTAAATAAAAATAGCAACTACATCATTTACAATTCTAATCGCCAAGTAAATAAATAGAACTAGTCATTCATTCCATTTACAAACGATATTCCGATCCCAGTGTAAGTCATAATGCATTCTATTCTACCAGAAATAAAAATCATATCGTTGCCTTATTACCTACCTCAGATGACGTCCCACACTCCGTGCTGCTCCTGCTCGTCGATTGTAGAGACCTCACTGGTACCTCCCAACCAATCGCTATGGGCACTCTGCTTCCCCCTTAGCCCCCTAAGCCACAAAGGGGCCACACATTATCCAGATGGTACGTCTAGCTCCCAGCTCACCTCGCAAGGCTGAGCTTCCACTCCTATCCAAGCTGGGAAAGCCCAACTCCCCACAAGTAATTAGTCAAGTCGCAAATCTGGCAGCGTAACATTACACTAATAGTCGATCCCCTTCTTCCTCATCTTCCCTTTCTTTTATAGAGTTTTTAGAACCTCCAACTTTCCCTAAATCACATTTAAATTAAGTTTTAATAAAAATATTCTAAATATTCTCCTTCACACAAGTGTTGTCCATCCCCCTCTTTCCTCCAATAATTATTTTCTTTAAATTTATTAATTGTCTCAATTCCCTAACTGACCTAGAGTTGCTCCTAAATTTACTCTTAGGTGTTCCTAGATTCCCTTTCAGGTTTAAATACTTTCCCTAAAATGAAGCTGCTAAGTTAGTTCATTTTAGAAGGTTCTTAATTGCAAATTTCTTACTATGTTGACCTCGCTTTTTACCATAAGTTCCCCTCTTTCGCTTATTATGTTTCCCCCTATTCCTTAGTTTCCTAATTTTTATTATTCCCTTCTTTCCCCTTTTTATTAGAGCCACAATGACAGTTGCGTCATTCAATCTTTTCCTTTTTATTATTAATTTAATATCTTTTTATACTTTTACAAGTTAAGAATTAATTTCTTCTTTGCAATTTTTAAATCCACTAGTTTTAATTAAATTCTTACTCCCTTCATTTTACTCCAAATTTTTTTATGAGGACTAAGACTATTACTTAAGTGGGTTTTAGTTTAAATTCTTATTTTTATTTTTATAGGGTCTCTTTCTTAAGGTTAGACACAATTTTACACTAGAGAAGTTTTAGACTTAGGACTTAGATTCTGAACTGGGTGATATTAATTAGGGAGGTTGTTTAAGAATTTCTTAAGGCGTTAATGTCTTAGGGCCATCTAGTTTTGTTCCTTCATCATCATCAATGCGATGTGCCCTTCAAGACGCACCAGGTGCTCCAAGGGTTCCACTCGCCTTGTTTGTTTCTTTTGCATGACGTGCCCTTCAGGATGCAGCACGTGCTCCAAGGGTGACACTCGCCTCTTGTGTTTCTTTTGTGCGACGTGCCCTTCAGGATGCACCACGTGCTCCAAGGGTGCCACTCGCCAACTTGACTTATTGGTAGACATCAATAACCCTTGGAGTCAACACTCCGCCAGGTGAACTTGTGGGAGACTAAGGGTTTCTAAGGAATAAGGCCCCTGCCCTATTGCATTCCCCTTATAATCATCGTGAGCGACTGTCAAGGTCTGCCCTCACGACATCATGGATCCTATTGAACTAAGTAATCATTAACCTACAGTTTGAACCACGACGGGAGTGCTAGTAGGCTATGGCAGGGCTGTTGTCCACACCTCTCCCTCAACCTCTCTGGAAATCATGTGTGGCCCCTTTACTCCATATGTGAGTCTGGTCGGCAAGCTATTGCTAGCCTGCATCATCAACAATCATATCAGAACATGTCCACATCATATCATCAAATCAAATATACTAAAATCACAGTAAATCATCAACCCCAAAGCACACTCCCTGACTCGATCCGGAGTCCAAGGGGTCTCGTCGATGCCTCTGCATCCTCAAGGTCAAAAACCTTGCACACTCAGTAAAACCGAGTCAATAGCACCTGTCCATGTCAAAGCAGTAAAACATCATGTCATCTATCATATCGCATCATAATCAAGGATAAATGTTTTCTTATCATAAAAGTCCATATCACTTGCGAGCAAGTGTCCTTAAAGAATAAGTTTTCTCACTGTGCGAGAGCGGGATGCTACATTTTCCTTGTAGCATATATATCGAGATGGTGGAAAATGGATAGTACTAAAGGGAAAAAGAGTTCACGAGAAATACTCAAGGGCCTGAATTAGATGGGTTTGGGTACTGAACTATGTTTGAACACATAATCAATGTTTTCTTTTTTATTTAGGGTATTTTCTACTTATTTTTGTGGAACCCTTACTTTATGTGAGGTTGGGGTATTTATAACCATCCCAAATTTCTCAAATCATATAAAGAAGGTGGGTTACCAATGCCATGGGGAGAGGTGGTCTTCTACGATTGGATTAAAATCTAGGCTCTATGGCATAACCCCCAACATTCGTGTTTCCATAACATTTATTGTCCTTTTTGTAGGTCAAATATTTCTTTATATCAACTCATTCTTTATACCCACTTTACCATAGGTATAATCATTTTACCTTAGATTTATCCATCATAAAATTGATATTTAATATAAGTGTTGGCAATGTTGTGTCTATATGTATTTAATTTTTTTTCAAGATTAGTCATTATTAAAGGACACATAAGATGAAAATTAAAGTATGACTAGTGGGAATGTCACATTATTGATCTTTAATGGTTCCATCAAGATGATTTAGTCATGAACAAATGAGCTCCAATGTGTAAGTAATCATAAGATGTACATATTAAAACATGAGTGCTAGAAATGTGGAAATTCTAAATATATTTAATGTGTCTCTTAAGATTCTTAGATGAGGGGAATTTGTTGACGTTGTGAAAAACTATGTGAAGGACATGAATCTACACATGTGCCTACCTTCACATGATGATATTAGCATGATTTCAGGAAACAAAAGTGTTTTTTTGGTCCCTACTTAGTATTCCAACAGAATACCATGATGACTTATAACATGGAATGGATATCAAGGGTTCTTGTGGGCATAAAGATCAAGCATGGAAACAAATTTTACATCAAGTTAGCACATCCATAGAGATTCAATTTTAGGATAATATCAATGCCTTGTAGAATTGCACTCTAATCAACCTAGATCATCTCATTCTACCTCCTCCTAACACAATAATCCACCAATAAACAAATTTTGGAGGAATATGGATCATGTGAACTTATTCTTCATATGTTAGAATGAAGATGACCTGGGTAGGAAAGTCCCCCCCTTGCAAGTCATTTTGTTATCTTGATACTACAATGCTTCACAGAACTACCAAGTTGACAAGGAAATGCCAGACTAGGGACGTCACTCCTATTTTTGAGGACTTAGGTTCTAACACATTTAGGAAATATGTTTCCAAGGATTACTCTTTGGTTTTCAACAAAGACATTGCTTCCAATTTGACAAGATGAATGAAAATATTAAATTTTCCTTCCATGATAGAAAATGTAATGAAAATTACCAAAAGGTCAAGCTATTGAAAAGCAAGACCAAACTAGAGAGGGAAAAATTTACTTGGGATGAAGAAGAAACTTCGTACACCCATATTAGGGATCCCAATCACATAATGCAAAGGAAAACTCTCTTCAAGTTATAGGATATACATTGGCACTCCAAGGACATCGTATTTTCTAGGATTGATTTCTATAAAAAATACAAAGACCATGTTTATGACATGTTGACATTCCTTGAAATGACCCTCAAACTGATCACCAAATACTTGGTGGTTTCTCACAATGATTTCTTGAAGTTGGTCAATCTCAATATCAGGAATATGATTTTTTTCGGGGAAACCATTATTGAGAATGGAATTTCTAAAGATGGAGGTTCACTTCGAGCTAGTTAGTTTGGTTTCCTTACAGTTTTATTTTGCGCTATCGGTATGGATTTTATTGTTAGGATTTAATTATACTTATATTCTAATGTCTATGATTTTCCAATTTATACTATCTACTATATACTATCCAAATGAGATTTATTTCTAAGGATCACACTATGCCAATGTTTTTATGTAATTCAATAGCTATTTTACTATTGTCTTGGAAGTATGAAAGAATTATCATGTCATTTTTTTGGTCTATAAAAAGTATTTGATAGCTAAGGTCATGGCCTAGCTGAACAACACTTTTTCCACTTCAGAAAATTTTCAACATGTCACATGGTAGTTAGAGTATGGTGCCACATTAGAAAATATGAGAAACTCTAGTAGAGTGGAACAAAGGAATAAAAGAGAAGGAGAGAAGGCCGCTAGGTTAATTAGGTTTGATTATGTGACTTATGGATGTAAACAAATTGGGGTGATTTAATTAGGCTTCAACAATAGGTATGAAGAAACAACAAATTAACAAATGAAAATGAATTAACTATAGGATATACAAGGCAACAAGTCCCTACCTAGATCCTTAAAGAATCTATGCACTATTTTAAGAAGAGTAGGAAAGTTCGTTCCAAAATGATGTTTAATTAACTATGGTTTGAAGTTACTTTGAGGAGTGCATACAATTTGAGGAGGCTTAGATAGATACAATCAATTCCAAGAAGTGTGTATCATCCCCATTTCAATGAGTCCAACATGGTTAACAAAAAGAAGGTTAAAAAAAAATTGCAACATCCCACAACTAATCAAACAACCTCAAGTGTAGGGCCAACTAGCCAAAAATAAGTAAGAGGCATATACTAATACATCTACTACTATTGAAATGATTTTGTGAGTTATTTTAGCTCTATAAACATGATTTCAGTAAGGAAGGAATAAACATATCCTCCGTCGGCATATAAGGATGACTGCTTCTTTTAGGAATTTTTTAATATTAACATTATTTGTAATATGACTAATCTGAAAATGGCATTATAAGAAGTACACATGGCACACAAAGGATAGGTTGGTTAAGTTGACATGAAATTGGGATTCTCTGTCTCCTTGTTTTTTGTAAATGAAAAATGGTGTACTACATGTTGTTCATATGTGTAGATCTATATGTGTACATGCATAGGATTGACAAGTGGTTTGGTTTACCTATATTTTACCTGTAGAGACCTCAGTTGTCATCTTTATTCTAGTAATCATTCCTCTATGAAAAGTGAGATCGG
>CBVK0103805544.1:0-16251 GCA_900067695.1 Picea abies | reverse complement strand
AGCACTCTACCCACAATCCTAATGCTAGAGCCTCCCAGAATTACTCTATTTTTGAGGACCTGGGTAAAACCCCTTGTGCGATGTTGGCTTTGGAGGTTCTCTAGACATTGCCTTCACATAGGAATGTCTTTCTATCTACATTAGGAGCTCTATATCCTCGTGGCTCAAAATTTATCAAGTTTGATGTCATAGATGTGAAGCCTCACTTGCCTTACCATGTGGCATTCCAAATCCTCGTGGGTTACTCTAAGTATACCATCAAGCATATTATTGTTGATAAAGGCATTGAAACATCTTTGATGTCCCTGGTATGTTGGAAATCCCTCGTCTCTTCGACTCTTTCTCAGTCTCCAACCATGTTGATTTCTTTTGATGGTCGTTCCTTCTGCACTCACAGTATTCTTCCTACCTTTTCAGTCCAGTTAGGTGGGGAGACGATAGAGGTAGATGTTGAGGTGGTTGATACTCCCCTCGATTATAACTTGTTACTAGGATGCAATTGGACTTATGATATGACTAGAATCGTATCATCTGTCTTCCGTACTCTATTTTTTTCCTCACGATGGGAAGATCTTGACTATCGATCATTGTCCTTTGCATATGTTAGTCCCAGTGCATCTGTTGGATAGTCGATCCCCATGGTCAACAATTCTCAACCGCCAACTGAGAATATCGGTGTCGAAATGTATTCATCACTTATGGGTACCTTCGAATTCATCACACCGATTCACCATATTTACGCCATGTCCAGTAGGCCCATTTCATCAGAGAGGTTTGTTCCTTTCTGCACTTCCTATTTTAACAATCCTTGGACCCTACCATCCTTGATTGCATCTTTTGAAGGTTAGTCACATATCGGAATGGCCATGCCACTATTGGCGACAGAGATAGTGTATCAAGTTGTTCTTGACTCTTTTGTCGATCTCGATCCTATTACCTCATAGACGAACGAGGAGGATCTTGTTATTGAACACATGTGGGAAAATTCTTCGTCTTTCTCACATGACTTCCTCAATAAGACTTTACCTTCGGATGAAGCCATCATTGACACCATGAATGGTTCTAACAAACCTTGGGATGATATGCATCATCAATCCTATTTTCTCCCAGAGCTTTCCAGAATCGAACAAGATGACATTAGATATACTTTGAGCAAGATAGTCGGTCACTCCATAGTTCCACTTGATATGCACGACATTTATGTCGAGGGAAACATGGCGAGTATATCACCTACCATCACGATCAATATCTCTCATATCCCTCGAAAGATTGAAAATGTATACATTGGTGTAGATTGTTCGCTAAAAGAAATTTTGATCTACACCAAACTCTTCAAAGAATTATGAGATGTATTTTCTTGGTCATATGAAGAGATGTCAGGAATCGACCCTCGAATTGTCTAACATGAGATTAAAACTTACTTGGATGCTCATCCTATTCGACAATGTCTTAGAGATGTCAATCCTCAAAAGGCCCCTGCTATTAAGGTAGAGGTAGAGAAACTTCTTAATGTTGGCTTTATCTACCCAGTTCCCATGACTAAATGGGTATCCAATCATGTTCCTATGAATAAAAAGAAAGGAACCATCCATGTATGCATGGATTTTTGTGACCTGAACAAGGCTTGTCCTAAAGACAATTTCCCTACACCCTTCATCGATTACATTCCTGATGAGTGTGTGGGAAGCGAAGTTTTTTCTTTCATGGAAAAATTCTCATGGTATAACCAAATTCATATTAAACCCGAGGATCAACATAAGGCGACATTTATTTTCCCTTGGGGTAATTTCGCATAACGGAAGATGCCTTTCATCCTTAAAAATGTTGGGGCAACCTTCCAACATGTTATGACCTTCACATTTCATGATCTCAAGCATATATTTGAATCCTATCTTGATTATCCTCCTTCTCACTCCCATAAGAGAGTGGATCACCCTAAGCACCTTCGGCTAGTTTTGAAAGATGTCACCATTATCGCATTTGGTTGAACCCTCGTAAATGCACCTTTTGCGCTAGATCGAGACATATTATAGGATTTTTAGTCTCTGAGACTGGGATCATGGTAGATTCATTAAATTTTGAGGCAATATATTGATTGCCTCCCCCACACATTATTCGACAACTTCAAGGTTTATAGGGGAAAGCTAAATTTTTACGTTGGTTTATAGTGAACTATGCCAATATTAATAAGGGTTTCATGCGTCTCTTGAAGAATGACACCCCTTTATCTGGGATGAGTGAGCCCGAGAATCCTTCAATGCTTTGAATAAATCCTTGGTATCGATGCCTTTGCTGAAGTTTTTTTACTATAGTAGAGATTGCTTTCTTTATGTCACCGCATCCGAAGAGACAATTGGTATGGCACTGGTTCAGGAGGATGATGATCTCTATGAGCACATCATTTACTATCTTAGTCAAAACATAGTCAGTCCTAAACTCAAATATTGTCATGTCAAAAAGATAACTTTGGTTGTCATTCATGCAGTCCAACGGTTATGACATTATATATTTCTTTGCAAAACTATTTTGGTTGTTGATGTCAATCCATTTCAATACTTCCTTACAAGACATATTATAGGGGGAAAGTACAATAAATGGATTGTCATTTTATAAGAATTCGATCTCAATTTCATTTTTGTGAATTCCAAGAAATCACTAATATTTGGAGATTTAATATCTAACTTTCCTTGATTAGACGAGGATGGTATTCATGTTGATTCATTTGTGTATGAACACATTTTCCTTGTCTCGTCGTTCGACCCCTGGTATGGAGACATTGTTCTCTATCTTCAAACTTTGAATTCCCCTCAGCATTTCTCGCGAGATGACCAACGATGTATATGAAACCAATCTAAGAACTACATTATCATCGGTGATGCTTTGTATCATCGAGGAATTGACAATATCTTGCATCATTTTTTAACCCACGAAGAAGCCGAGTCCATTCTAAACAATTTCCATAGTGGGGCTTGTGGTGATCATCTATCATGGCTTGCGACAACCCAGACAATTTTGCAAGCCGATTATTTTTGGTTGTCTATATTTAAAGATTTCACTAAAGTGGTTAAGAAGTGTCACCCCTTCCAGGTGTTCACTTATAAAATGCACTCGCATCCATCCCCTCTCCATCCAGTCATTATTTTCAGTCCCTTCACCTAGTGGGGGGTGGAATTTGAGGATTGCAAACCAACTTCAGTTGGGGGACATAAACACATTATTGTACATGTAGAATACTTTACTAAGTTGGAAGATGCCATGCCTATACTTAAATTTGATGGGAATACTGTCACCTTCTTTGTATTCAATCAATGTATAGCCATATTCGGAATCTCGAGTGAGATTATCACTGATCATGGCAGTTACTTTCAGAATCAAATGATGGAAGAAAAAACATCTAAACTGGGGTTTAAGCATGGGTATTCTTCCCCTTACTAACCCTAGGAAAATGGACAGGTAGAGGCCATGAACAAGTCTCTCAAGATCATTTTTCATAAAACTGTCAGCCAGAGAAAATCTGACTAGCATATCATGCTATATCCCACACTTTGGGCATACCGAACCTCAGTCAAGACTACCACTAATTTTTCTCCTTTCTAGTTAGTACACAGTGTGGAGTCAATATCACCTATTGAATGTGAAATCACTTCTCTTATATTAGTAGTTGTGATTCTACCTAACACTTATGATATCGAACAATGGCTCATTCACCTAGAGAGTCTTAACAAGTAACATCGAGATGCCTCTATGGCTATTGAAGCGAATAAAAGATGTGTCAAGGTCGAATACAATAAGTTTTTCTATCCTCAGTTGTATGTTGAGGGTGACTTGGTCCTTCTATATGATCAAGCCAAAGAACCACTGGGGGTAGGCAAGTTCAAACCCATGTGGCACGATCCCTATATCATGCGACGTGTCTTAGAAAAATGAGCCTATAAATTAGGAGATTATGAAGGGAACCTATTTTCTAAGCCCATGAATGGGATATACTTGAAAATATATTACGCTTGAGCCCCAAGATTGGGTGTAACTCTTTTTATGCTAATGTAATTTAGTGTATATATCTTTTCCCTTTATTTTTTCTCTTCATCTTGCTTATCGAGTTTTCCCTTGGTTGGAAAATGCCAATGGAGTCTTCGATGTACATAGGATTAGTAGACGGAGCCATTCATCATAAACAAAAATTGGCTTCCACCACTTGTGTTTTTTACTCACCCAAGGGCCTACAGTTGTCTTTAGGTGGCATATGCCTAGGGCCATCAACAAATAATGTGGTCGAATATAGCTTCGTTATAGAAATTTTGCGTGATTCCATTTCACATGGTATTCTCTCTTTGGAGGTTTGCCTGGATTCCCAATTAGTAGTATGTTAGTTGAACGACAGTTATCATGTGTGTGACCCTACGTTAATCTAATGTTTTCTACATGTATGACTTTTAGAACAACAGTTTAATTTTATTACTTATCATAACATTCCTAGGAGTTCTAATTATGTATCTGATGAATATGTTAATTTTGTTTTAGATTTTCATTTGTCACATAACTAAAGAAAAGAAAATATTCTCATCAATGTACACATTGTAACATAAGTAGAGATGAAGAACCAATACACATATACAACCGATAATACAAAAGTCATGACATCTATGTCTGTGGCATTGGATGAGTGTCATGATAGAAACCTACGGCATTTGTGAGACGCCAAAAGATTCACACCTAAGCTCTGGGCACACCTACCACCTTTCCCTTCATAGCCTCTGTCAAATCCTCCACCTTAACCATCATAATCCTTTGTGTCAAACGAGACAGTTTTCCCTGCATGTTTTGAAGGACTCTCTCTGCATCTCCTCCCACTGTGTCATCTCCATGGTGACTCTGATGATGTCATGGAAGTCTTTCTGGTCATCATGGACCTACGTCTGCATTACATACATGTCTAATTAGTACTTAAACATCATCCAAAAATATTTTTGTTTTCTTATATGAAATATTTAAAAAACTTTGAAATATCTATGTCCCCGTAGGTGGTCCCTAGTGGTAATGGCATGTCAGGGTCCCCTCTGAAGTCAATCCTTGCATAGGGGTAGTCATCCAGATCTATGACTTGTCATCTCCACCAGTAGAAGAAGTCATCATTGTAGGGTGTGGGCACCTTAACTCCCCCCTGTCATCTCATCACCTCAGTCCATCCTGCCATGGTTGTATCATGAGTTCCATGCAGAATGATCTCAACTCTAGGTCCCAAACTTGGAATCTGCTCGAAGAAAAATATACACAAGATAGAAGAGAACTCAAAGTTCCTCTTACTACCTCGTTTGCATGTTGTCAACTAGCTCTTCATGTTAGCCAGTAGTGAGGTGCACCAGTCATACACTGTGGGTCTCAACCACTCTACCGAGTAGAACATAAGCGGTCTCGATGCCTGGTGCAAAGAGGTTGATCCTTTGATCCGTGTCAAAATGAGGGCAACAATATTGAGGCTTAGATTGTTTATCACTCAGATGGGGATTTGACTCCCGACCTTCTGAGTCCCTGTAATGAAATGACCGTCTATGTATTCCTCTATTTTCATAGAAATCCTAGCTCCCTAGGATTTGTGTTTGACCACCTCACCCCGACGTGACAACCCCATCAATAAACAAGTTTCCTCGAATTCAATCCTTAATGGTTTCCCATCAAGGTTGAAGCTCTCACTATCTGGATCCCAATAATCCATGAACAATGGTAACAATATCACTTCAGCCCTCATACCTTTGAGAGCCCAAAAATTATACAAACCACATATGTTCAAGGCCATTTAGGCCCTTGAATATATTTCCACAACAACATCTACTTCCTCATGTTCCTTTTCCCTCCACTCTAGCACCATCCTGCAAGAGAAAAATCATTTTTTGAGCTAGCAATCTATAAAAATAACATCGTTTACGGAAAAATATGTGGTTTGTAGTGTTCATAGTCACGTATAGGGCTGATTATATGTTGGATTTCTTTTATACATCCGTGTATAATCATGCATATACACGACCTGATGCACAGTAGCCCGCATACACCTAAACTTCTAATTTGTTCCCTAAATAACTTAAAAATTGGAACCTAAATACAAAATCTAATCCACTGAAACAAAAGAGAAGGGGAAGAGGAATTACCTAGTCCAAACGGTTGTTGATTCCATCACTCATAGCTCATGTAATCACCAGTTGAAGTTTGGAGGTAATTTGGTCCAAAATCCACTATTTGGGTAAAAATACAAATGGTATAGTAAATTTGTTTTTTTTTACTATTTATAGCAATTCTTTACCCACTTTGCATAGTTTCAGACAATATTTTTGCCTAATGGACTAATACAACAGTGGATTGAGTTGGTTTTTGTAGTTTTTTCCATGAATTCTTGCAGTTTTCAGTGTTATGTCGCCCGTTCATAACTTTGGACAGGTATTTTCGCTACCCAACATATAGGATAGGTATCGATTCCATCATACACACTTGCATCGTTCTATGACTGCCACTCATATGCCTTAGGTACGAACCCATTTTATAGCGACACAGGACCTTCTATATGCTACTAGAAGTGTCGTTATCAAATGGTAGAGACTTACCAAACATGGGTACCCTTGTTCGATCATCTGCTTCATTCAGTTCCCATGTAGAGATTTTTTTTTGTAGGACCAGGAGTCCCTTATAGATAATACATGACTTTATGATGAAGCTCATTTCTCACTCATAAACATGCTGATCTATACCTAGAGGAATCCCAAATGAGTCTGATTTAAGCTCTTTTTTGACTCGTTTTCAGAAAGAAAAAATATTGCCAAGTGAACTTGTCTCTTTCACACTCGTAAATTGTATTTGAAAGAACATCTATTTGGTGCAAGTTTATCCCATTTTCAAAAAAAGTAGACTAAGATTACGAAAAAGGACATTTTTTGGCTGTAAGTTGTGATTGCATCTCATGCCCTTGCTTGCGGTATTGAGCCAATTGCCGGTTCTCGATTTTACATTATAAGCTGTTTAGCTCAACAATTTATATCCTCAACCAAGCAGAGCCTTGTTTATATACTTTGCATCTTGACACCCTATACCCATGAGGAAACATTCCCTCAAGTGTCCATCTCCCACATGCATCTCCTTGCATTGAGCATATGTAGGTTCCACTGTTGGAACTAGTTTTTCTTACTCGCGACACTTGTTTCCTCCTCTGTATCATAACATTCATTTGATTATGAAAAAACAAAAAATGATGGGCGGGAAGGGAGTATTATCTTATATTAGCAGCAGTCATGTCACCTTTGAACATAACACAAAATTTTTGAGTCCACTTATTATCATAATTTTGGGTTTAGCATGACATTAGGAAAGATAATCTCGTTACATAGAGTTTACTCCTCCAATTGGTTACTCTTCCTGTCCCTATGGAGAGTTTGATTGATGCCTCCTACATCTCAAGGTTTCATCATTGAGTCTATGCTGCTAGAGTCTTCCATATGTCTCATGCTCTTGTTCAAAGAATGTTTATCAACCTGTGTCAGCCATTGCTCAAAACTCTTGACTTTGCATGTCGTCCATACCCTTAGTTTGTCTCAAAATCACATGAAGTTGTAGTCCTATTGTGCACTCTGGTCTTACTTTCCTCATTGGTAGGTAACCTTGAACCCAACAATCAACATTTCATCATCAGTCATTGACTACATGGTTTCCCTTGTGTTCGATGAAAAGACATCTATTCACACATTGAGACTCGTGCAGTGTCTTGGATTCCATTATCCCTATTGGTAGTTTCCTCTCCTTTGTCAATAGTTTTCCTCATTGGCTGCTATTCAAAGGGTCTTTTTCATGTACCACTTTCACCTAGCACATGCGGAAGACACATATGGTCATTGGTTCATGAACACATTCTTTGTCAGATTTCCTCCAAATCATCAAGCTCCTGCTTTGTACCTTTTGCTGAATGATGAGAGATGCCTTAATGCTCTCCTTTCAATGGTTCTCCTTCCATCATGTTAGCCAGTAGTGAGGTGCACCAGTCGTACATCATGGGTCTCAAGCACTCTACTGAGTAGAACATAAGTGGCCTCGATGCCTGGTGCAAAGAGGTTGATCCTGTGATCTGTGTCAAAATGAGGACAACAATATTGAGGCTTAGATTGTTTATCTCTCGAATGGGGAGTTGACTCTCGACCTTCTCGATCCCTAAAATGTAATGAGTGTCTATGTATTCCTCTATTTTCATATCGCTACCGGCTCCCCGGGCTTTGAGGTTGACCACCTCACCTCAACGCGACAACCTTGTCAAGAAATAAATGTCCTTGACTTCAATTCTTAATGGTTTCCCATCAAGGTTGAAGCTCTCACTATCTTGATTCCAGTAATCCATGAGCAAATGTAGAAATCTCACTTGGGCCCTCATCCATTTGAAAGCCCAAAATTATATATCCTACATCTTTTCAAGGCCATTTGGGCCCCTGGATCTCTCTCTACTACAACATCTACCTCCTCATGTTCCCTTTACCTCCACTCTAGCACCATCCTACAAGAGAAAAATCCTTTTTTTAGTTAGCAACCACTAAAAAAACAATGTTTACGGTCATACACACAGGATGTTGTGTTCACAATCGTGTATAGGGTTGAGTATACGCAATCTGTATTTTAGACAGCCTCGTATAATCATGTGTATACATGACCCGATGAATTGTAGCCCACGTACACCTAAAGTTTTAATTTGAGACCTAAATAACTTAAAAATTGGAACCTAATTACAAAATCTAATCCACTGAAAAGAAAGAGGAGAGGAAGAGGAATTACCTAGTCCAAACGGTCGTCGATTCTGTCACTCGTAGCTCCCGCAATCACCAGTTTAAGTTCAGAGGCAGTTTGGTCCAAAATCCACTATTTGGGTAAAACAAAATACAAATGGTATAGTAAATTTGTTTTTTTTTACTATTTATAGCAAATTTTTACCAACTTTGCATAGTTTTGGACAATATTTTCTCCTAATGGACTAATACGACAATGGATTGAGTTGGTTTTTGTAGTTTTATCCATGGATTCTTGTAGCTTTCAGTGTTATGTCGCTCTTTCATAACTTTGGATAGGTATTTTCGCTACCCAACATATAGGATAGGTATCAATTCCATCATCCACACTTGCATTGTCCTATGACTATCACTCATATGCCTTAGGTACGAACCCATTTTATAGTGACACATAACTTTTTGTCTACTACTAGAAGTGTCTTTATTGAATGGTAGAGACTTACCAAACATGGGTACCCTATTGAGATCCTCTTATTTATTTGGTTCCCATGCAAACATTTTTTCTGTAGGACTAGGAGTCCTTTATAGCTAATACATGAATTTATGTTGAACCTCGTTTATCACTCATAAACATGTTTACCTATACCTAGAGGACTCCCAAACGAGTTTGATTTAATCTCTTTTCCGACTCGTGTTAAAAAAGCGAAAAGATTGTCAAGTGAACTTGTCTCTTTCACACTTGTAAATTGGATTTGAAAGGACGTCTATTTGCTGCAAGTTTATCCATTTTTCAAACCAAGTAGACTAAGATTATGAAAAAGGACTTTTTTTGTGTTAAGTTATGATTGCATCTCATGCCCTTGCTTGTAGTATTGAACCTATTGTCGATTCTCTCTTTGCATTATAAACCATTTACCTTAGCAATTTTTCATCCTCAACCAAGTAGAGCCTTGTTTATATCCTTCACAACTTGACACCCTATACCCAGGAGGGAACATTTCCCCTAGTTTCCATCTCCCGTGTGCACCTCCTTTCATTGAGCATAGGTATGTTCCACTGCTGCAACTATTTTTTCTCACTTGTGACACTTTTTTCCTCCTTTGTATCATAGCATTCATTTGACTATTGAAAAAAAAAAAAGATAGGCGAGAAGGAAGTATTATCTTATATTGGCATGAGTCGTGTCACCTTTGAACAGAGCACAAAAGTTTTGAGTCCACTTGTCATCATAATTTTGGGTTTAGCATGACCTTAGGAAGTTGATCTCATTACATAGAGTTTACTCCTCCAACTGATTACTCTTCCAATCCCTATGGAGAGTTTTTATTGATGCCTCCTACATCTCACGGTTTCATCATTGAGTGTATGCTACTAGAGTCTTCCATTTGTTTCATGCTACTGCCTCCTACATCTCACGGTTTCATCATTGAGTGTATGCTACTAGAGTCTTCCATTTGTTTCATGCTCATCTTCAAAGGATGTCTATGAACCTATGTTAGCCATTACTCAGAACACTTGACTTTCCATGTTAGCCATACCCTTATTTTTTCTCAGAATCACATGAATTTGTAGTTCTATTGCGTACCCTGGTCCTACTTTCCTCATTTCTAGGTAACCTTGAACCCAACAGTCAACATTTCATCATTGGTCGTTGACTGGGTGGTTTCCCTTTTGTTAGACGATAAGACATCTATTCACACATTGGGATTTGTGGAGTGTCTTAGATGCCATTAGCCTTATTGGTGGTTTCCTTGGCTTTATCATCAATTTTACTTATTGGCTGCTATTCAGAGGGTCCTTTTCATGTACCACTTGTACCTAGCACATGTGAAATATGCACAAGTTCGTTGGTTCATGAACATGTTCTTCGTTTGATTTATTCCAAATCATAAATCTCCTTCTTTGTACCTCATGTTGAATGATGAAATATGTCTCAATGCTCTCCTTTTAGTGGGTCTTCTTCCATCAACTTCATCTCATCTATTCTGGAGATGAGACCTAGAGTCCTATGAGTACCTAGAGACTTGTAGTCATTAGTGGCAAGCTCTCTCGACATCTATAGTTTGAAATTCATTAATGTCTTCTGATCAATGGATTCTTCAAGTGTTCAACCCCGACTCCTTTATTCACACTTGTAAGAATGTACTCAGTTCCTTGATACCTACTTTCATCATCAGTAGGTTTTCTCGCACTTGTTAATGGTATACCTCAATGACCGGTAATCAAACAAAGTATCATTGTGTTCAACCTCAAATACTTTATTCACACGATGTATACTTGCACCTTTTGCGGATTGTGTAAAAGACTTGAAGCCATCATTTTATAGTCGCATATTTCCTGAGTTTTTGCTACATTTCATTGAACTAGTACCTATGTGACTTCACTGATCATGGGAGATTGGATTGTACTCCATTGTATATAGACATCTTCAAATTGATTTTGAGACTTCTTTTAATGAGACTTATTTGTGTCTATGACAACCGTTGGCATGTAGCCACCTTTGTATTTCCTATTCATCACCATGGAAAGTTGTTTGGTATATTTTTACATGGATCTACAGTGTAATTCAAATTGGCAGCCATGTATGAAAAGTCAGTACAGATTGTAATGAGCAACTAGTTCTTCCAGTAGGGTCCCCATTACTCCACTTCTAGGTCTTATAATGTATTTCTGCCATTGTAGATACTCCTATGGCCTCACACATTAGAGGGTATCTGTTATAGAAATATTTTCCTCACCCTAGGAAAACTTGCACATAGGGCCTTTTTCCATTTCACTATGCAAAATTGAAGTCCCTTTATGCAAATTCCATAGCTAAAAACATGATCTTTCCACATATATGCACCCTTCCTATATTACAACATGTGTATACGTTGGTTTCACCACTACATCCCGTGTGCATCAGGATTTGTGCCCAAAATGAAAAAATGGTGTCGAGTTTCCACGTCATGTCACGAGATCTATGATTCTTGGCCTTCCATATATTGGAAACTTTCGAACTCGACCCTTCATTTCCACTTGAAGGCTACAAATGGGCCAAATCCGAGCTATGGAAAAGACGCGAAGATTCAACTTTGAGAGTAAAGTTACTTTGGATAAATTATTCACTTCACATTGAGTCTGCATCCCTTTGTCCTTTAAGTCTGAACACATTAATCAGGCCCCAAGATCTTCCCTTCTTGATTGAGCAACTCATTTTCTCTATTATATGAGCTTGTATTTGGTGGAGTATTGAAGTGGTGGAGGCCTAGCTGGAAGGAACTTATTTTCTCGGTTTTGAACCATGCCAACAAGAAATTTTGTAACTCATTCACTTATATTGATTACATCTTAATATAAATGCTCTTTTATCGTCTAATTAATGTCTTGCAAATATTTGAATTCTTATTCCATAGGCGTATTTGTTATGAATAATGATGGATTATGCTATTGAATTTGCTAACATTATCTATTATCATCATATGCTTGTGTTTCTTGGTTTTTGAGGACTATTTGTAGATATATATCTAATTTGGGTCAAGCGCTCAATGATGGACTTCATCGAACATCTGGACAAGGTAGGACTTTTATCTTTTCATACTAGCATATTTGTTTATATAGCATACTTGAGATTAGAGTTGATTTCTACAGTCATTTCCATATGTTGTGGTTTACCCCTAGTCATAGAGAGATTTTCCTCATAATAATTGATACTAGTCCACATTGGTTAACTTCTAGTTTGTATTTTCATTGATTAAATATAAATTAATCAAATTACTTCATCGATACCTCCTAGCCAATGCTAGGGGTACTCTTCCTCCCGCTTATCCCCCTGAGATGCAAAGGGGTCACGCATAGAATTTTCAGATCCAAAAGGTAGCTTAAGCTTTCCCTCACAAGGAGAGGCTTCCACTTCTTGCATAAATCTTGCAGCCCAACTCACACAAGAAAACTAGTCACATGAAAATCTGACATGTTTCAATCATTGAGCAATAGGGTCCCTTGCTCCTTCCTCTCCCTTCTTTTTATAAGAATTTGTATCTTGACACTTGCCTTTTCATGCAATAATAGATAATTTTTAATAATCATTTTAGATATTATTCATCCTAAACACATGTCACTCTTCCCTCAAGTTGCACATGCTTTAATTTCTTTTAATTAAATAAATTTTTGTTTTCCTCACCTCTACAATTAGTTCCTAGATTTTCTCCTAGTTGTCCCTTAATTCCCCAATTTCTCCTTTATTGTGTCTCCTAACTAAATCACAGTTGGAGTTTGATTATGACTCTTCTCTTAGTTAGGATTTAGAGGTTGATTATGACTCTATGTTCACAACACATTTCCTCATGAAATAATTTATTTTAATTTTAATTTTTCTTTTATTAAATTCATGCACACATTGTGCACATGTATAAAATTCTATTCTCTCCCTACTAGTATTTATTTAGTCTAATTTCTCTTTAACCCATTATTATAAATTTATTTAGGAATAAACATTTAGACTTAGATTTTATTATTTTTATAAATTTATATAAATTTTATATTATCTTTTCTAACAATTTCTAAGTATTCATTTCATCCTCTAAGGTCTTCTAAATTTTTATCAATTTTTCTAGATGCTCAAGTTTCAATTTATTGTTTTCATTGTTAGATTGTATAAACTTTGGGTAGAAGTTTAAAACAAGAGGGGGTGTATGTAACATCCAGATATCATTGACCATATTTTCATAACACTAATTATTCTTTGTGGACATTTGCATGAAATTCATCTTGCTAAACATGGTACTTTATTATTATCTGATTTGGTTTATGAGTTAAAATTTATGCTATAATTGAATATTGAATTTGTTATGTTATTATTATTGATGTATAGTAGTGCCATGTATTATTATTAGGCTTACTAAGTGTGAAGGAAACACGACAGAAAGAGGATGTTGATGCCATCGACCAAATTCCTTGGAATCTGGATTGAGTTAGGGAGTGGACTATTGACTTTGATTATGAGTACTTGATTTTATTATGCATGTGTTATGATGATTATTTTAGTTATGGATTTCATGTATAAGAGTTATTAATGTTATTTTTGTCAGTGGATGCAGGCATGGTGATGCTTGCTATGATAATATGACTCACATTCGGAGTAAATGGATTGTGCACAGATATCAGATAGATTAGGAAGAGGTGTGGCAACATCCCTGTCATAACCTAATAGCACTCCCATCATGAACTAAACTGAAGATTAACGACTACCTTGTTCCTGAGAGGTTCATGATGCCATGAGGGAATACTGAGATAGTCTATCATGAGGATTTTCGAGGGGTGCACAATAAGGAATATTCCTTATTCCTTAGTAAGCCTTAGTCTCACACAAGCTCAACAAGTGGAGTATTGACTCAAAGCGTCAGACAACTTCCAAACTAAGTAAAAAATTATCAACAAAGAGAATGGTGAGTGACACCCTTGGAGCACGTTGATGCGTCTTGAAGGGCATGTTGCATAATAAATCTAAAATGAAAATAAATAAATTGAAACTTGAGTGTCTAGAGAAATTAATAAAAAAATTGAGGACCTTAGAGGATGAAATGAATACTTAGAAATTGTTAGAAAAGAGAACATAAGATTTATATAAATTTATGAACATGAACATAATAAAATATAAGTCTAAATGTTTATACCTAAATAAATCTATAATAATGGGTTAGAGGGAAATTAGACTAAATAAAACTAGTAGGGAGAAAACAAATTTTTAAACATGTGCACAACATGTGCATGAATTTAATAAAATAAAATTTTAAATTAAAAGAAATTATTTCATGAGGAAATGTGTTGTCAACATAGAGTTAGTGTCCTAAGTAAAACTAAACTCTAAATCCTAACTAAGAGAATATTCCTAATCAAAATCCAACTGTAATCTAGTTAGGAGACATAATAAAGGAGAAATTAGGGAATTAAGGGACAACTAGGAGAAAGTCTAAAAACTAATTGTGGAAGTGAGGAAAAGTTCAAAATGTATTTAATTAAAAGAAATTAAAACATGTGCAAATTCAGGGAAGAGTGGCATGTGTTTAGTATGAATAATCTATAAAATGATTATTAAAATTTATCTCTTATTGCATGAAAAGACAAGTGTCAAGAAAAAAATTCTTATAAAAAGAAGGGAGAGGAAGGAGTAAGGGACCATTGATGTGTTTAAGTTTTGATGGTGTAATTCACTTAACACAATCCAAACTAGTCTTTTAATCAAATTTATAGATTACTCACTCTGTCAACACCATTACAAATCCAAGTAGCTCCTCTCCTTTCAAAGATGTTGAAACTTTAGACTTTTACAGAGTTCTAATATTTTTTTCCCCTTACTCAGGTTAAAATATTGCATGAGCTAGAGTGCTAGTCTTTTAAATCTTCCATCTCAATTCTTGACCTTTAAAATTTATTTTATGTACACGCTTAGCCACCAATTTTGTTTTCACATCGATTAGGTCAAAGGCTCTTGATTACCGAAACCTTGGATTTAGTAATATATAAAAGGTTTTGACCATGAACTCGGGCCATTCTATCCAATGAGTATTTCAATGTGCACCAAAAAAAAGAGAAACTACACAGAAATGCAAATTAGGGTTACCAATAGCAGACCCGATATCTAAACCCACTATCCGATCTTTAGTCCATTGATGGTGCCAAGAGATGGCGTTGGCATTTCAAGAGTTCATGAGGCCATTCATGATAATAAGGATTGCAGAAGGTTATGAAATGGGTTTATTGTAGAAGTAGAGCATTTGGATCGTATTTATCATAAGTTTGAGTTTATCTTGAACAATATTAAATCTTTGGGCACACATGTAATACGACACTCTTAAAAAAAAAATCATTAAATCGATGCAAATGCATGCTACTCGAGATTGTTGTCAAGTTGTTCTTGTTGTTGCAAATACAAAGAGAAAAGATGTTAACTTGAATATGAAAAAGGAAACTGTAACAGTTGGCATTGAAGAGAAAAAATTGAATCTGTTGAAGTTGAGAAGAAAGTAGGTAATTATGTTCCAGTGCAGGTTGTGTTGGGTAGTTCAACAAATTAAAGATTTTCTCTAAGAAATCCACCAAAGGTATTTGACTAAATGAATATTGTGAAGTCTTCACCACCTTATGCAGAGGAAAGAGTTCAACTTTCTTTGGATGGAGAAGTGGAAAGTGAAAGGGTTCTAAAAGGTATTTCTGGTGAATTGGTAAAGGTTGTGAATCCCTAGGAAAAGGAATCATTGAATCATTTCCTATAAGGATCATTGAATAAATTAATACAAATATTACCTATGGTGCTTATTCATTATTACATTTACTCATCCCATGAGTTGGTTGTAGAAATCGTGCCAATGGCTCTAGGTGATTTAGGAGGATCTAAGAGGATCTAAGAATGATCACAGAGGTCCAGAAAGATATGGAGCATCCACAGAGGTTCATAATGGTTCAGAAATGCTCAAAAATCAAGTGTCCTAAAATCTCTTGAAAATTCCATCAATGCATAGAGCTC
>CBVK0103805507.1:0-21886 GCA_900067695.1 Picea abies | reverse complement strand
TACAACATCATCCTATAATAATTACAGCTCGACTGGATCCTCCAATTCCGAGCTGCTCTAATACAGTGTAAACAAAGATATGATAGAAACTGGCATTCATAAGGCAAGAAGTCTCCAAAGTTCATACATAACCAGACAACAATGCTTCATTAAAATTTTACAACCCGGGAGCTCTGCTCAACCATCGATGCTTACAAAAGTGGCCAAAATGCCCACATATACTTGGAACCAAAATCCTGGAAGCGAAATCGAGACATGGCATTGAAGACATTACGTCTGTATGCTTACTGCGCCTGCAGTCTCAGGGCAGTCGTGGACTTCAGTCAGACGCAATCGCGTTCCAAGGACCTGAGAAAGAATTGACAAGCTTACAGTCGATCCCAGACTTTCCATTTATGGAGGAAACGAT
Source organism: Picea abies (assembly GCA_900067695.1). Classification (NCBI taxonomy): domain Eukaryota; kingdom Viridiplantae; phylum Streptophyta; class Pinopsida; order Pinales; family Pinaceae; genus Picea; species Picea abies. The sequence goes on along the minus strand of CBVK0103805507.1, from coordinate 21,477 downwards.
GTTCAACCACCATCAACTGCTGCAATAACTGTTCCATTGGGATCAGGGAAGGCCCTGGCCGACTCTGTAGCTACAGAACATGGAAACCTTCATATTCTACCATTTGAATTTTACCTGGAGGGATCATGGTAGGACTGATGAGTTGACGTGGAGTAGTGAGTGAGCAATGATCGGGCAGGAAAACGATGGGGCAGATACAAGCAGCCCGATCCATGGTTGTTGAAGCGTACCAGCCAAATGGAGGAACTCAATAGCCGAGAAGAAAATGTAGATGTCATAAGACAGGAAAAAGGACGCGGTGGCAAGGGATAGGTAATGGAGGTTTGTGATGAATGTTTCGGGATTTCGGGGATTCGGGATTCGCGAGTTTGGAGTGCGCAAGCTCTTTGTATCTGGGATCCCCGATATCCCGATGTGCGATGAGCTCCTTTCCTAGGGGCTAGCCCCTACCGGCTAAAATATGATCCACATGACCTGTCCTCAGCTCTGTCGGGAAATCGCGCATCGGCATATCGCGATTCCTGCTGCTATGTGCATGGGAATTTTAATTCCTCGATCCCCGACTCTGCGGGATCTATCGCCACGTGTCTCCTCTAAATAACGGCTCTGATCCTTTCGGCATTTCTGTGGGCCCGATTTTCCCGATGCTCCCGGCACTTCGCGTCTCGCGAAATAATAAAGCTGCCCTTTGTGTGTCGAAGTCACGATGGGCAAAACACCGAGATGGCCAGTCCTTGCGACACGCGCCCCTGGATCGGACGACTTATAATTATCCTCCCAATAGAAAGGACCCCTTTACTGCTAAATGTCGGGTGAATTGACAACCCCGAGATCCCGATGACCGTTGATCTGCTTCGTGGATGGATCACGGCTGCCAATATCAAAACTTTGCCCACTTGCTTGACCCGCTACTTGGAAAAACCAAACAGAAACTCTCCGAGCTGCGCTTGAGCATTTGTGCGACTAGTGGGGCCGAAAGCTTCTCGAACCCATGACTAGAATTATTACTAACAGGTAACAACCCCTAAGTGTTGTATGAGTTTCAAAGAGTGGGTATAAATGTTTTTTTTTTTATAATTTTGATGTTTCCTATAATCATGGGTTGACATAACCTATTGCAATTATAAATGTTGCTTATGTAAAGGCTAAGACCATATGAACAAATTCCTTGTGATTAAGGAATTGATTGAGAGATGATATGGTCAGTCCATTTGGTATGGTAATGGAGGAGGCATGTTATTGGCTATCTATTTAAGAGTAAATAAATGGATTTTTTGACCATGAGGGTTGTGTGGGCCCAACTAGAATTGTGGAATAGATCACATGTTTGGATATCATAGGTGACGGGTCTCTGTTAAAAATATATTTGGATAGGATTGTAATGAGCATGCCATTGGAGCTCGATGAAGGCCACAGTCAGGATGTTGACTGGTGAATAATATGGACAAGAAATGCAACCTTGATAATGAGGAGGAATGTCTCAACTTACCTCCTTATATTTAATTCTTTAGTGGTTTTGAAAAGATTGTTGTATGTTGTTGATTTAGAGCATGGAAAGCTAGAATGCATATGCACTGATAGGCAAAATAATGAAATACTAGGTGCATAAATATATGTTGCAATTTCATATGATGATGAGCATATATATAACATGTATATAGATGATCCAAAAAGGATCCATAGAAGTCTAAGGATAACTCAGAATTTGCAGAAGCACCTTAGGAAGCTTAGAATGGCCTCAGCAGACAGACAAAGGGAAAAAATTCAAAGTCTTCAAAACTCAGTGAAATTGGCATCATCATGAAGAGAGCATCACAAGCTTTCCAACAGCGTAAATGGCCTGTCAAATAGAGTTACGAATCAAAAGATATTCGCGGTCAAAGTTTTGGTCAACCTAGACTAGTCAGCAAGGATGAGTCAGCATCTATACTACTAATGTCAGAATCAGTATGGATGATGTCAGCATCCATATAGGGTATGTGGCACATGTAGAGGGAGACATGTGTCATGATGACATGGCAACACTAGAGGCTTCCATGTGTCACTTGTTTCTGGCCTTTTCCGATCAATCCATGGATCAATGGAAAGGCACCACGTGGTAGTGCATACAACCATGTGAAATCCATATAGCCACCTGACAAGTGACATGGAAAGATAACCAAGAAGAGATTACGTGGCAGTGACTGTGCATATTGATGATGGGGGCCAATGAGTGGCCACCACGTGGCCCAATCATGGGATGCCACATGGCAATGGGAAAACACCCAATGAGGGCCAACAACTGAATATATATATATATATATATATATGGTAGGGTTGGATGGTGCCAAACCCCAATCCACCATTTTAACACATATATTGCCATATCTGGTTGGCTACACAACAATCCACTATATTAATACATATCCCGCCAATGCTCCAAAATTAGCAGCGGGTTAACACTATTATAACATATGGTTGCAACAATGTATTAAAATGGGAGGCCCACGAGTTTGACCCTGGGACCTCCCCAACCAATACTCTAATAATACCTTCACAAACCATTGGGCCAAATGGTCCAGTTGTTAAATCTACCCAACATTAATTTTATAAAGTGATATTTGCCAGTGCAAGGGAGGAGGCAGGGCATGTGACAGTCCGTGCCAGGCAAGAAAAACAATGTAGAAGTACATTAATTAATGCATATTGCAAGCATGCAAATCGAGACAATATTTTTGATGGGCTTGAGACTGCCAAACTCAGATCAAGGAGTGGAGATAGTCTTTTTTGGGTAATTCGACGCCACGAATCCAATGGTGTTGTTTGTTTTCCGATCTGAGTAAAGATTCTATAGATTAACTCTAGAATGAGGTATACTTATGTATTTTGCCAAATTCTTTTGTTGAGTTAATAAAAATGCCAACCCATTTGAGAGCAGGACCCAGAGATGTAGTCCATCGAGGATGAACTCTGTTATCAAGTTTGTGTGTTCAGATCTGATGCTTATGTCTCTTTACCATTGAACTTTCCTTCTTTATGGTGAATTTCAGTTTATGCTCATTTAATACAATTATTTAATAAGTCACATCAATGAAAAAATCCTGGATCATGCTGGTATCAAAGCAGACATCTTTTACTTGAATTGTTGAATGTGAATGCTTACTAGGGCCAAGCATAAATAGGGTGAAGGAACACTTAATACTTTCAACCCCAAGATTGATCGTGCATCCCGAAGGAAGAAAATGGATGAAGAGGACAAGTGTGATGAGAAAGAGAAAAACTTACATATGATCTTCTATCGCATGTCAGATATGGTCGAGAAAATGTATGGAGATTATGAGAAGTGAATGGAAAAGAAAGGGAAGAAAAAGGAAGCATTAGTGGATGAAAATACTTTAGTGAATCAAGGGGTTGGAGGAGACCCTCTTGAGCCTCCATCTTCACCATCGAGTTCTAGCTCTTCTTCCTCTAATCATTCTCATCGTTCTCATCGTTCTCATCGTTCTAACCATAAAGCTTCTTTTAAGAAACCATTATTAAATATTGATGTAAAATTTGCTTTACCTATTTTTAAGGGAGATGCTAATCTTAAAAAGCTAGATAATTGGATCTGATGGGTTGAAGTATATTGTTGTGTTCAACATATTGATGAAGAGGAATTTAAAGTGCAATTGGCCTCTCTTCAATTGGAAGGCACCTCTCTCATATGGTGGGAGAGAAAACTTCAAGACAAAAGTAAGTGTGGTAATCTTCTTTCCTCGTGGCCGGAATTTAAATCAGAAATAAGGAAACAATTTTATCCATTGGGTTATTTACATAAAGCAATGATGGAATGGAAAACTTTAAGACAAAGAAAAGGTCAAGCAGTACAAAGTTTCATGGAATAATTTAGGAAGAAATATCTTGCATTATGTAATTTTTAAACCTGTGAAGTAAAGAAATGCATATAGATTCTTAAGCAAAACAGAAATTAATCAATGGCTCATACACATAGTACACAAAGATTTATACCAGAAACCCTTAACCGAGAGAAAACCTTTCAACTCTTCATTGTATTAATTTCACCATTCACCATACAATATATATATACAATGTTTTTAGGTATTCTGTAGATACCAAAACCCTAAACCCTTAATCTGGGATTAATTTAGAAAACTTCTAAAAATAGCAAATACCGCCCAATAGAAAATACCAAAAACCTAATCCCTTAATCTGGAAATACTACTAGAGGGATCGTCAGACGCAGTTGTCAAATCTTACGCGCCCACACACACACACATGCAAATAATATAACACGTACCCAACATTCTCCCACTTGTTGTTTTCTTTGCATCCAGGGGTCCACAGGATTATATAGTCAACAATCTAGGGCAACAATGGCCATTGTTACTCTACACCAAGATAACTTTTTTGTGCTCACAGACTTTTTCAATGAATCTACAACATTCTTCAAAGTGTCAACCTTTTCCAACAACACCTTCTTTTCTTCAACCATGTCTCTCACAAAGTGATACTGAACATCAATATGCTTTGTATTCGAATGATAAGCTCGGTTCTTTTCCAGGAAGATTGCACTCTGACTGTCACAATCTAATCTCATTGGTTGTTATATGAACCCAATACCTGAACACAATCTTTGTAACTATACTGCTTCCTTTCTTACATGAATGGCTGCCATGTATTCAACTTCTATAGTTGAGAGTGCCACTATAGCTTGTATTTTTCTCATCCAACTGATTGCTCCTCCAAATAGGTTAAACACATACCCACTTGTATATCTTCTGTGATCTAGATCTCCAACCCAGTCTGCATCAACAAAGCCATGTATTTCCACCACTCTATCCAATCCTGGTCTTCCTTGGTAGCACAATCCATAATTGTTAGTACCACGCAAATACCTAAAGTCCCTCTTTATTGTTTTCCAATGCTCCTTCCACGGTTTTGACATATACCTGCTCAAAACTCCCACTACATGTGCAATGTACGGTCTAGTATAGACCATTGCATACATCAAGCTGCCAACTGCACTGGCATATGGAACATGGGACATGTCATCTTCTTCTTCATGTGTACATTGATCTGCAGATAAATTTACACCTATAGGAATAGGAACCTTGATCAGTTTACTTCCATGCATATTAAACCTTTGCAATATCGTCTGAACATAGTTTTTCTAATTCAACTAGAGTTTCGTATTTGCACAATCTCTTTTAATCTCCATTCCCAGAATGAATTTAGCAGCACCGAGACCCTTCATGTCAAATTTGGAGGATAGTTGTGATTTCACCTCCTTGATAACTGTCATCAACATACAACACTACATAAATGAAGTGATTACCAACCTGCTTGGAATATACATAGTGATTAGCCCTGCTTCTCACAAATCCCAATCCAAGGATGTATGTGTCAAACTTTTGGTACCACATCCTAGGTGATTTCTTCAAACCATAGAGTGAATTCTTTAGCTTACAAACTAGCTCTTTCTTTCCCTTCACTACAAAGCCTTCTGGTTGCTTCATGTAGATTTCTTCTTCCAGATCCCCATGTAGGAATGATGTCTTCACATCCATCTGTTCCACTTCAAGATCAAAAGCAGTAGTAATAGATAAAATAAATATAATAGATGTTATCTTGGAAATAGGAGAAAAAATCTCACCAAAGTCAATTCCCTCTACCTAGGAATAACCTTTTTCTACTAACCAAGCTTTGTATTTCTCCACTTTACCTTCTGCATTAAACTTCTTCTTAAACAACCATTTTATACCAATAGATTTTCTTCCAATTGGCAACTCAACTATATCACATGCCTCATTCTTATCCAAGGCATCCATTTCTTCAACCATGGTTGTTAGGACCCTGAAATGTCCATTTTTCACTACACCTTTTGATCATTCAACCTTCTCATTCCTAAGATAAATGACTATTATAATGAGCACCAAGACCCTTTTTCCCAAGGTATAAACTATTCATCTTGCTTTTATATTTTCATTTACTTAGCATGTTTGATTGATAACATTCACTTATTTTACCCATGAAATGATTTAACTAATGATCAAAATGTTAGAACAGCCCACTTCAAGAAACTCGTTGTTGTTACAGCTATGCACCAATCCTAGAAGCTGTTACATGACTTCTACAATGGATGCCCATCAATCCTGGAAGCTGTTACACAACTATTACGATAGAAGCCTGTTAATCTCGGAAGCTGTTACAACAGATGCCACCAATACTATTGTGATATGACTGCTGCAACACTTGCTAATTAGAATGCTGGCTCACGATGTTGATGAAAGAGAATTCAAGATTTTGTATTAATGATATCTAACGAACAGCTTGAGAATCGGGGAGTCTCAAGACTGTTCTGTTTTTGAACACTGATTGACTCCAAATTTAAATAGCAGAGCTTTTGTAATGTAAAGGGTTGTTAGTCTTTTTCCTTGAACTGAAGAAAGTAGCGATTATTGTACACAGACATATTTTTGGCAATTAAATGAAGAAGTGGATTGAATTTCTTTAGCAAACTGTAACCTATCTCTTTGAGTGGATTCAGTGAAAAGGAAAGGGCCCACCTTCCTCACCGATTCCCCTCTATTTCGAATTCTAGATTTAGTCGTTTTCATTGCAAATGGTTTAACTATTAGATATTTCTGAATACAACTGTTGTTACAGTTTAGTTCCTTCTTGGTAAATGCGCATAAACTTGTCTCATGAGAATTAGAAGTTAGTTGTTGAACATGGCTGGAGAACTTCTTTTCCTTTTTCTGCATTAGGTTAAAATCTTGTTTTGAGAAATAAAAGTGTGAAGTAGCTTCTTGCAATAAGTAGATTTCCTTTTTGCAATAGTACAGAGTTTCTTCCTGCAAAAGTAATTTAGGAAGTTAGATTAGGGTAGGAAATTCAGGGTTTTTATATATTCATCAGTTTAGATTGCAATTGTGATTTTAATTTTGTAGCACTCCAGCTGTATCAGCATGACTGTGTTAGTGATATTGTTTGTTTGTTTTTGTTAAAAAGAACTTCCCCGTTGCAATTAGATTAGAGATGCTTTCATAATCTAGCATAGACTGTGCAGAATTATCTTGAAATAATAGACTTCCCTGGGTTGACAATTTATATTGAACACTTTGATTTTCCATTAAATTAGATGATTAAAGTGCCCAACAATGGCCTTCTTCCATAGTTTATTATCCTCTAAATTCACTACTTCCCTAACAATTATGGGATCATCATTAGTAATAGATAAAGCAAAATTGGAACGGAAATCAGTTGGACTATACCTTTCTGGTTGCCTTCTTTCTCTCACTGATCTCCTCAATACTGGGGTATGAGGTTCTTATTCTTCTTCTAATTCATCTTCTTCAGATGATTCAGATTTTGCATCATCCAAATCCAACTCTATTTTCTCAGGTTCTTCTGACCTTGGTAGGAATTCATGTTTGGAAACATCTTTTACCTCTCTGAAAACAACATCTCGACTGTAAACAGTCTTCTTGTTTTCTGGGTTCCAAAGATTATAACCTTTCACACCATCTTTATAACCAATAAAGATACACTTTTCATCCTTTTTATCCATCTTACTCCTATTTTCCTTTGGAACATGTACATAATCATCACAACCAAACACTCTAATATGTTGAAGAGAGGGTTTCTTTCCAGTCCATACCTCATGTGGAGTTTTATCATCCAATGTTGATGAAGGTGATCGATTGGCTAGGTAACATGTTGTACCCACTGCCTCTGCCCAGAATTCTTGTCCTAAAATGGCACCGCTGAGCATGCTCCTTGTTTTTTCCGTCAATGTCTTGTTCATCCTTTTTGAAACTCCATTATGTTGAGGTGTGTATGGAGTAGTATTCTTCCTTGCTATACCACACTTCTTATAGAATTGTTCGAATTCATTTCCACAGAATTCTCCACCATTATCTATCCTCAATACCTTTATTTTATTCTCTGTCTGATTTTCTACCATAGCCTTAAACTCTTTAAATTTATCAAATACCTCATATTTCTTTCTACAAAAATAAATCCATGTGTCCTTGAGAAATCATCTATGAATGAAACATAATACACAGATTTACCTAGGGATGGAACAGGAATAGGTCCAAACACATCACTGTGTATCAACTCTAAGATCCTCGTTGCTCTTGTAGCATCAGATGGGAATCTTACTCAATTTTGTTTACCATATATGCAATGTTCACAGAAATCAAAATCCAAAGTGCAATTAGAAATACCTTCAACCATACCTTTACCGTGTAATGTTCGAAGGCCCTTTTCTCCAATATGCCCCAGTCTTTGATGCCACAATATGGTATTCCTTTCAGGGACAATATTGGTCTTCTCTCCTTCATTTCTCTACTTAGGGACAACAGAACTGTTACACCCATTAGTATAAGTGCTTTCCAACAACTTGTACAGAGTTCCACACCAAACTCCCCTCATAAATAGCATTGCCCCTCATACCATCTTGCAAGTTCCCTTTCCCAATATAGTATCCACTCCTGCATCATCCAACTTGCTTACAGATATTAGGCTCCTGGCTAGTTTTGGAATGTGCAGAACCCCAGGGAGAGTTCTAATCCTTCCATATTTTAGCAGCAACTTAACCCTTCCACATCCCATGATTTTGGCTGTCGAGTCATCTCATAGGAAAACATCACCACCATCGTATTTTTCATATTCAGAGAACCACTCCCTGTGAGGATTCATATGGTATGATGCACCTGATTCGATCAACCATACATCACAGTCTGCATGTGTACCTATAGATGCCAGGTAAACATCACCTCCTTCTTCAGTGGAGGTTTTCTCCTCTGTGGAAGAGGGATTATCAAATCCCTTTGGTTTATCAACCCTATTAGACTTGAAATATTTCTTATAATTCCCTTTTTTACCACACTTCCATCATTTCCTCAAAGATTTTCCTGGAGACTTAGATATACTTGTAGATTTAGGTCTTCCCCCTAAAGACTTACCGGGATTCTTGTCTTGCGTACAACCTCTTACAAATAAAACATCTGTGCTATGACCATCCATGCTTTTCCACCTCATATTTCCAGATAGAAAGGATGCAATGATTTAGGTGGATATCGATGGCCACCCACCTTTTCCAATAGGCTCAAAACAGTTTTCTGACAATTTTGGCAATTTACTATTTTTAGCAGTTTTAACTTCCGGGGCCATTTTGAGGGCCTAAATGAAGGTTTTTCAGGATCTTCCTTCTCAATGATGGTTGAAGGCATGATTGAGCCCCTAAAATGAACCTTCTCAGTGATACCTTTCCAATGGGATATCATACGCCTAAAACATAGATCGTATGCAAACATTATGACCCCAAGAAGTTGATGTACTAACTTACCCAGACATGGCCCACATGAATTTTGGCGCTTCATCTCCTAGGGTTAGGTTTATAGATGTATAGGGTTTTTGGCATTCCTGTTTATTGTAAAAGGGCCTTCAGATCCTCATTGTAATCATCTTTTTGTGAATGAGCACATCCGTCACATCTCTTCTCAGAGAGAAGTCGCTGCCATTCTAGCAAGCTTGTTTCCACTGCATTTTAGAGTTTCAGCTTATTTCCTTATTGAATAGAAAACCAATTTTACTGTACCTCTATTATTTTTTGTTAAGGACCTGTTAAAAAACTGTAGTCATTTCATTCTGCTCATAAAATATGGATCAGTGGCATCAGAGTGGTCTGCTCCTTGTCATCTTAATGCATGTCCCCAACGAGGTCAGAGTACAAAGAGTTGGGTCTCAAGCTTGTTTCTCTTGAGGAAAAAATCTCTCACACACCCAAGCGACCTTTCATTGCAAGAGAAAATAAAGATGAAGGGACAAGAGATCCTTTCAAACTATTGATTGAGGAATCCCTCACGCAATAAAGGAACAAGATGATGGATAGTTTCGTGCAAATCCTTTGGTGGTTATCAACAGGCGACCCATCTTCTTCGAGCGGAGGCGCCACCCCCTTCAAGGTACAAATAAACTTTGATATTCCTATATTTGAAGGTCAGATAGACACATATGTTGTAGACAAGAGATAGAATCTACTAGAAGGGTATTTTTCTATCCATAACTTTTCGAATAGAGAACAGATTACTTTTGCACTCCTCAAAGTTGTTCCCCATGTCAAAGATTGGTGGGAAAATTTCTGTGAGCAAAAGGAAACAAAGGAACCCTCATTATTTATAGTCATGGCCACCTGGGAATCCTTTAGGGATTCTATTAAGGAACAATACTACCCTGCCGGAAGTTATGATGACTTGTATACCAAATGGACCACACTGCGACAAGAAAGAGACCAAGTAGTGCCAGATTTCACAAATATCTTTCATACCTTGCGCACCAAGCTGTGTATCAAATATTTGGAGCGACATATAGTGCTCAAGTATCATGATGCTCTACATAGATTCATCCAGACTGAAATGGAATTTTTGGACATCTCATCCTTGGGCACGACCTACCGATATGTCGTCGAAATCGAGCAGAAGCTCAAACAAAAGACGCGGAAATTTGGGCCTAGAAACCCCTCACAACAAAAGATAGGAAAGGGTGGCCCCGACCCACAGAAAAAAGGACAGAGAAAATATGGACAGTATCAGAACAACCAATCCAAGACACAAGCAAAGAAGGACACCAAAAAGACAAAGAAAGATATCGGGAAGTGGTGAGACTTCCATAAGAGCCCTTGGTATAACACTGTTGATTGTTGCTCAAAGCAGTCGCTGGTGGCCAAAGTGAAATCCTCTGAATCGGATGTGGGTTCAGACTTTGAGCCAGAACTAGAAAGGGGAAGATAGATCATTGACACAGAACCTAGTGCCACTATGGCTACCACCAAGCTCCACCCTAGTGAACCAGACGAGCCAAAATAAGGAGAACGCCTCTTCCATTCATAGATGTGGGTAAAAGGCACCCTGCTGCACTTCATCATGGATAGAAATAGCCAGAAGAACCTCATCTCAGCAGAGGATGTCAAGCGGTTTTCCCTGTCAATAACACCACACACACAACCCTACACCATTGGATGGCTTTGCCAAGGAAGCGATCTTTGCGTCAGCCAACAGTGTCGACTGTTGTATGACATCAAGCCCTTCAAAGACAAGGTATTGTGTGATGTTGCTCCTATCGAAGTTTGTGATGTTCTTTTGGGAAAACCTTATTTATGGAAAATCCATGATGTATATGAGTCTAGGCCTCGTAGTGTTACTATTACTTTGAATAGGAAATTGTACAGGATACCCGAGGCAATCCCACCTAGTGTTATTTCCTTAATCTCTGCTAAGCAATGTAGGAAGGTCATCTCTCAGATGAGGAAGTTTTTCTTCTTCAGGATTTGCTCTCAGAATAAGAGAAATATCACAGCCACATCTAGAGTCTCTGTGACCGACCTCTCCACACAGCAGAAGAAAGTAGATAAAATCGTGGAAGAATACTCAAATATCTTCTCCTCACCTACCAGGGTACCTTTGCACTGCCAGGTCAAGCACCCCATCGATCTGACCCCCGACGCATCATTTCCCAATGGGTCAGTCTATCATTTCTCTCTATTATATGATGAGGATATCAAGCGACAGATCTAAGAACTGCTCCACAAGGGGAACATTTGTCCCATCTCATCATCTTGCGGAAGCCCAATCGTGCTAGTACAGAAGAAAGATGGAACCTGGTGACTTTGCATTGATTATCGGGCTCTAAATAAAATCACAGTCATAAACCGGTATCTGATTCCATGAATTGACGACCTCCTTGATCAACTCACGAGGGATAAATACTTCAGTAAGATTGATCTAAAGTCTGGCTACCACAGGTCCCGATAGAACAGACAGATGGCCAAACTGAGGTCATAAATCGAATGATTTTGCATATACTCCGCATGTATAATTCAAAGCACCCTCAGACATGGGATGAGAACCTTTCCTATGTCCAACATAGCTACAACCAAGCCCTGCATAGCTCAACTAGCCACAACCCCTTTTAGGTGGAGTTGGGATTCCAACCATTGGGTCCCATAGATGTTGCACTTCCCCTTATGGTCACCTCGACCAACTCATCTCCTGCTCCAAATGAAGCTGACAAAGCCACTCGATTCATTGAGCAGATCTAGCACATCCTCCAATTGGGTCAGGATATCCTACAGAAGTCCAATGACAAGTACAAGTAGCACCATGATCAACATCGGGTGCCACATAAGTTTTAGGTGGGTGACAAAGTTTGGTCGCACTTGCAGAAAGAACGCCTTACAGGACCCCATCGAAAGCTTCGTCCACTCTGTTATGGGTCGTACACCATCACCAAGGTCATGGAGGATAATTCTTTTGAGCTCAACATCCTTCCTTTCATTCTCCTGCACCCAGTGTTCAACATGGATCTCCTTCACCCTTATTTCCCACCATTATTGGACACCTCAGACGTAGAAGAGAAGCTGACACAAACAAAGCTCAAACTCGACTACATACAATAGGAATCCAACAATCATATTGTGTACACACAGATCAAGGTCACTCGATAGCAAAGGATCTAGCTTTATCGAGTCGTCAAAGCAGGGCAGCTCTTGCACCAAGGCAAGTGGCTCACCCGTGGCCAAATTGCAAAAATTTCCTCATCTGATGGGGGAACTCAACGCAATGGAGAAAATTTATTCCTAAGGAGGGAGGATTGATACAGGTATATATCAATGGCCACCCACCTTTTCCAACTGGCTCAAAACAATTTTCTGACAATTTTGGCAATTTACTATTTTTAGCAGTTTTAACTTTCGGGGCCATTTTGAGGGCCTAGATGAAGGTTTTTCAGGATAGAGATTCTCAATGATATCTAAAGGAATGATTGAGCCCTCAAAATGAATCTCCTCGGTGATACCTTTCCACTCCTAAAACAGAGATCTTATGCAAAAGTTATGACCCCGGGAAGTTGATGATCAGAATCTGGACTAGGGGTTAAAATTTAGCCGAAAAATCAAAGTTCTCAGAATCACCTCAAAATGAACAGGTGCATAGCCCTCATCTTCATGAACCCAATGCACTTTGAATGGGGTCAAATGGACATCGAATGAGTGAGATATCATGATCTACTCGAATTGCCAAACAAGGAAAAAAAAAGATGTTGATTGTACAGTCTGTACATGATGATGTGGCAGGTGTACGACATGACATGTGGCAATGCTGATGTGGTAGAGGTGATGTGGAAAGAGATGATGTGTCAGTTCTGAGTTGGCAGTTGGCAGATACGTGGGTGAATCTGTTGGTGACATGTGGCATGGTTTTTTGGCAAATTATGATGTGCCACGTGGCCCAGGCATGGGCTGCCATGTGGCACCATGTTAAGTTTGGGTGTTAAAAGTTTATGGAGTCCATGGGATTCGAACCCCAGACCTCCCACACAACTCAAAGTCTTTGCAAAGTCCTCCCAACCAGTGTGCCACACTGTATTGCTTATTATATATATGTTGTTATATATATTTAAATTCGCACATGTTTTGGTTTGGAGTGGGGTCTGGGCTGGGGCTTAGCCCCAGCCCCCATTTCTATGCACACTCCCATATGACCCTTTTCCACACAGATTTTTCATGGGATTCACACAGGAATTTTGAACACATATACCCATTTGCATGGACACTTGTCAAGCCCACGATTAATCTTGCAAACGAGGGCCTATTTTCACGTTAGGATGTGGCCACATGGCCCCCATGCGCCCAACACCTCTAGGATTTGGGGGCTTAGTTCCCTAACCATTCTACAGTTTCATGCATTTTTTGGGTATGTGTGTGGTGCTGGGTTTAAGCACAGAAAAACGTGCAGAGGCTAGGTTGGACACACAGAGGTGCGTTTTGGTGAACCAAAGACAGCAAGCTTGAAGGAGGAAAATGGCAGGAGGCCTAACTTCTTCATTTTTTTGGCCAAATGAGGTGTCGAAAAAGCCCAGCTAGGATTTTTTGGATGTTCTGAATCCATTGGCACTATTTTCAAAGCCATTTGGAGACTTCTTTTTCTAGTTTTCTATCTTGAAGTTTCAGGAGCTCCAGGGAGCTTAGGGCCACCATTGATGGAGGTCATGCTCAGATGAGCCCAAGTCTGTTTTCTGTGACTGAATAGTCATTTTTGACTAATTATTATGCTCTGAACACATTGGGACATGTTTCAGATCCATTTGAGGACTTTTATAGGTGTTATTACCACAAGGAAGCTCAAGGAAGCTCAAGTCCACATGTAGAAGAGGTCATGCCCGGTTGAGCCATGATCCGTTTTCAGAGTTCTATTAATCATTTTGGGGGGTTTTATGTATTCTGAACCCAATGGTGTAGTATGTAAATCCTTTGGAGTTGAGCAGCATATTGTAAAAGAATCTTTGACAAACTAATCCTAGAGAGCCTAGTCCATTGATGGAGGCTCAAGGAGATGTAGCCCAGTTGGGGCTGAACTACTTTATCATCTTGTTATTGTTGTGAGTTTGTTGGTTTATTTGTTGCAAGTTATGTTTTCTATGTATTTATTTTAACAAAATTTAACCTTTTAAAGACCTCACAGATAAACATTTAAAGAAGCATGAACTTGACACATAAAACCTCTTGCACAACTAATACATTGAGCAAGGTCCTGAAAAGTTTATTTTAATGGAGTAGAGGGTGCTTGCATAGCAAAACAAGTCAGCCCCCTATTTTCATATCAGGTGGTATCAGAGCACAGTTTTTCTCAGGTGATTGCCATTGATAGCTAGAGTTTTAGCTATTGGTATTTGTGCAAGTTTTGTGTTGAAGTTTGATATCTTACAAGGATGGAGGAAGTTTCAAACACTGATAGTTCTCATACATCTTCATTATCCAAGTTCTTTGACAAAGAGATGTTGAAGGAGTTTGTAACCATGAGAGATATGGTACAAGAGTTGTGGGAAGAAAGAAAAGAGAGCATAGTCCTTCAAGAGTAGTTGATGGCCATGAAGGAGGAGAAGCACCAGCTTCTTGAAAAGTTGCATGAGATGGAGACTCAACTCCATGAGGCAAATGAAACCCTTACCAAGTACATGCATGAACATGAGGTATGTAATGTTGGTTTTTCTTCAAATTCTCCTCAAGATGAATGCTTTGGTGTTTTTGAAAATCACACAAGAGGAATAGGGTCCAAGTTATTGTTAAAAATGGGCTATGAAGGTAGAGGGTTAGGCAAGCATGCACAAGGCATTGTTGAGCCTATTGTTGTTGAGGAGAGACCCAAGTATTGTGGTCTTGGATATGAACAGAAAGATGGAGCATATTCCAAAGTTGAGGAGACAATGGAAACAGTTCCAAGAACAACTTTTGTTGCAAGTTCAATCCCTCAAGCATGCAAAGTTTGTGTTCAAGATGAATGCAAATGTAAGAAACAAGAGAGTTGTGACAGCCATGAGGACAAGAACACTGTTGTTGGTCTTCAAAAGAGAGCTAGTAACTCTTTAAATTCACCTCCACAAGAAGGCTATAAAGGTGAATGTTCAAGAACTTTTGTTGCAAGTTCAATCCCTCAAGCATGCAAAGAGTGTGTTCGAGATGAATGCAAATGTGTGAAACAAGAGAGTTATGACAGCCATGCGGACAAGAACATTGTTGTTGGTCTTCAAAGGAGAGCTTGTAACTCTTCAAATTCACCTTCTCAAGGAGGTGATAAAGGTGAATGTTCAAGGTATATTTCTGCCTATAATTCAGTTTCTTTTGATTATGTTAAACATGGTAAATTTGCATGTAAAAATGGAAGAAAAAGTCCATGCACATATTTTGGTTTATATAATCATCATGTTTCAAAATGTTGGAAAATATTGACCACTTTCAGGAAACTTTCCAAGCAAAGACAACTTGAAAAGAGGATGCAAAAGATTTGCACTCATTGCCAGAAGTAGGGTCATCTCATTGACCAATGTTGGACATTGCATCCAACCACTCATCCACATCACAAGAAGTATATGGATAAAGAGTCTAGCAATAATGGAAGAGGAGATTCCATCATCGATGTGAGTCAAGATGATTCACAAGAAGACGATTTTCAGCAAAAAAATTCACCATTGAGTTGGCTTGGTAAGAAATGGTTAGATTTCTTGAGCAAGTAAGGCTTGCATTTTTTTGTTGTAGATGCACATTTCAGCCTTATGAATGCATTTATGTTCAGAGTATGACAAGTACAACGTGTATGGTGCAAGTTGCATGTGAATGCAATTCGTTTGAAGGCATTCTTGTTTTGTTGCACAACTTCTCCAGGAGGGTGTAAAAGAGGGGCATGATGCTCACTTGTTACAGCCATATATCTTTTTCATATTTAGCTCTTATGTACCCACATGTTTCGGGTTCATGTACTTATGTTTGTACTTGAAGGAGAGTTGAAGAGTCATGCACATGCATGTGTTTTTGTGTGTGTGTAAACAGTGAACTTGGTGATAGTTCATCCTGAATGACTCATGATTGTAACATGATTGTGTATCATGAATGTCGACTTGTAATTTTGGGAAGGTCGATATGTTTCAAATGAGTCTCGACTTGTGTTGATGTTTTCTTGACGACTATGTTGTGTCGATCATGTTTTTCAACTTATGTTTAGTCGATGGTGTTTGTTGGCTTGTAAGTCGATTTTGAGTACACCAAGATGCAGGAAAACACCATGTGCTTTGATGAAGTACAAGATGCGACCATTTTCTTGAAGAGCAAAAAGAATTTGTTGGCATCATTTTCAGTCTTGTATAAATTTGTTTTCAAGATTAATGGTTTTCTCAGTTTGTGACAAGATGTCGCAGGAAATTTTTTGCAACCATTGGAGAGCGGATTGTTTTGACACCAAAGAGTTCACAAGAGGGACTTGATTCTCAGTGGGAAGGCTGGCAGTCTTCCAAGCACAAAGAGAACAGTGGGTCAACAGCAGCCAAAGAATAGTGGTTGAGGGACATAGCCAGTTACAATGCAAGGCATGTCAAGGTATCCAGGTGATTGTCAAAAAGACTTTTTCAAGTAGAAATCAGTTGATAGAAATTAGAAGTAGAAGAGTATTGAAGCTCAGACAGATAATCATCAGCTTTTGTGGGTCCAAAAGCCTTTCAGTGGGAAGGTGTGATCAGAATCTGGACCAGGGGTCAAAATTTAGCCGAAAAATCAAAGTTCTTGGAATCACCTCAAAACAAACAAGTGCGTAGCCCTCATCGTCACGAACCCAACACACTTAGAATGGGGTCAAACGGACATCGAATGAGTGAGATATCGTGATCTATTCAAATTACCAAACAGGCAAAAAAAAAGACGCTAACTGTACAGTCCGTACATGATGACATGGAAGGTGTACGACATGACACGTGGAAATGATGACATGGTAGAGGTGACATGGCAAGAGATGATGTGTTAGTGATGAGTTGGCAGTTGGAAAATACATGGGTGAATCTGTTGTTGACACGTGG
This sequence comes from Picea abies, assembly GCA_900067695.1. Taxonomy (NCBI): domain Eukaryota; kingdom Viridiplantae; phylum Streptophyta; class Pinopsida; order Pinales; family Pinaceae; genus Picea; species Picea abies. The sequence goes on along the minus strand of CBVK0103805507.1, from coordinate 4,092 downwards.
CATGGTTTTTTGGCAAATTATGAGGTGCCATGTGGCCCAGGCATGGGCTGCCACGTGGCACCATGTTAAGTTTGGGTGTTAAAAGTTTATGGAGTCCATGCGATTCGAACCCTAGACCTCCCACATGAATCAAAGTCTTTGCAAAGTCCTCCCAACTGGTGCACCACACTGTTTTGCTTATTATATATATGTTGTTATATATATTTAAATTCGCACATGTTTTGGTTTGGAGTGGGGTCTGGGCTGGGGCTTATCCCCAGCACCTGTTTCTATGCACACTCCCATATGAACCTTTTCCACACGGATTTTGCACGAGATTCACACGGGAATTTTGAATACATATACCCACGCGCATGGACACTTGTCAAGCCCACGGTTAATCTTGCAAACGAGGGCCTGTTTTCGCGTTGGGATGTAGCCACATGGCCCCCATGCACCCAACACCTCCAGGATTTGGGGGCTTAGTTCCCTAACCATTCTACAGTTTCATGCATTTTGCAGGTATGTGCGTGGTGCTGGGTTTAAGCACGAAAAAATGCACAGAGGCTAGGTTGGACACACAGAGGTGCATTTTGGCGAACCAAAGACAACAAGCTTGAAGGAGCAAAATGGCAGGAGGCCTAACTTCTTCATTTTTTTGGCCAAATGAGGTGCCGAAAAAGCCCATCTAGGGATTTTTGGATGTTCTGAATCCATTGGCACTGTTTTCAAAGCCATTTGGAGACTTATTTTGTTGGTTTTTCTATCTTGAAGTTTCAGGAGCTCTAGGGAGCTTAGGGCCACCATTGATGGAGGTCATGCTCAGATGATCCCAAGTCTATTTTCTGTGACTGAATAGTCATTTTTGACTAATTGTTATGCTTTGAACACATTGGGATAGGTTTTAGATCCATTTGAGGACTTTTACATGTGTTTTTTCCACAATGAATCTCAGGGAAGCTCAAGGCCACATGTAGAAGATGTCATGCCCAGTTGAGCCATGATCAGTTTTCAGAGTTCTATTAGTCATTTTGGGGGTTTTTATGTATTCTGAACCCAATGGTATAGTCATTAAATCCATTGGATTTGAGAAGCATCTTGTAAAATAATCTTTGAAAGACTAATCCCAGAGAGCCTAGTCCATTGATGGAGGCTCAAGGAGATGTAGCCCAGTTGGGGGTGAGCACCTTTATCATCTTGTTATTGTTGTGAGTTTGTTGGTTTATTTGCTACAAGTTATGTTTTTTGTGTATTTCTTTTAACAACATTTAACCTTTTAAAGACCTCACACATAAACATTTAAAGAAGCATGAACTTGACACATAAAACCTCTTGCACAACTAAGACATTGAGCAAGGTCCTGAAAAGTTTATTTTAATGGAGTAGAGGGTGCTTGCATAGAAAAACAAGTCAGCCCCCTATTTTCAGATCAGTTGATGTACTAACTTACCCAGACGGGGCCCACATGATTTTTGGTGCTTCATCTCCTAGGGTTAGGTTTTTGGATGTCTATGGTTTTTGGCATTCCTGTTTATTGTAAAAATGTCTTCAGAGCCTCATCGTAATCATATTCTTGCAAATGAGCACAACCATCACATCTCTTCTTAGAGATAAGTCACCACCATTCTAGCAAGCTTGTTTCCGCTGCATTTTACAGTTTCATCTTATTTCCTTATTGAATAGAAAACCGGTTTTACTGTATCTCTATTATTTTGTGTTAAGAACCTGTTAATAATCTGTAGTCATTTCGTTTTTCTCATAAAATCTGGATCATGCAACTACATCCTCATACTTCAATGTAGATTGAGTGGTACTACCAATTGCTACAACCAGATTATCCTAAGAGTATGGAAAATAACATAACAAAGTAATACACTTATCTTCTTCTGCAATCATAATATTAACAGAGACAAGTTGACTTACTAGAGTATTAAAGGCATTTAGATGTTCTGTCATAGAATCTCCATCTTCCATCCTAATATGATACAACTTCTTTCGAAGAAACAACTTGTTTACCAGGGACATTGATTGATACAAATTCTCTAACTTATCCCATAGCTCCTTGGTTGTAGATTCTCTCGAGACATTCAATAACACATAATCTGCCAAACAGAGTCGAATAGTACTCCTTACTCTTCTGTCCAAATTCTCCCAATCTTCCTTCGATGTACCAGCAGGTGGTGTACTAGTAGCTTGTGTACTAGTAGGTTGTGTACCAGTTGACTGTGTGCCATTAGGCTAAATACCAGTAGGTTGTGTACCAGTATCCATAGCAATCCATTGTTCATTGTCTACAAGAAGGCCCTCCATATTGAGATTCCATAGCTCAAAGTTTTTACCGTTGAACTTATCTATCTCGATTCTAGAAGAGCTCGTCATTCCTCTTTCTACACTCGAATCTCCACTGCAAAAGATCCCACTAAACCCAGGTTTATCACAAACCCAAGATAAACTTGATCGATCAAGACTGAGCCAAACCCTCAGCAACAAAGGTGTCCCTCTAAAGCTAAAAACGAGCTCTAATACCACATGTAATTTTTAAACATATGAATTAAAGCAATGCATATAGATTCTTAATCAAAACAAAAATTAATCAATGGCTCATACACATAGTACACAAAGATTTATATTGGAAACCCTTAGCCAGGAGAAAACCTTTCAACTCTTGTTATAGGATAAGTCCATGAGTGCGGACACAAACCGACCTCCCTAGATCCACCTGGATCTAGAACAAAACAAGACAGAATACTACTCTTTCCCTAGATCTAGACTATTGAATGAACTAAGAGAAATGGATAGTGGACATACCTTATGAACGCTCTCCTTAAATATCTATTGTTCCTCTCTCCGCTTCGATGCTCTTGTGCCGTCCAATCACAACAGTACAAACCAATCGAAGTACAAGCAAATTAATATATTCCATACCTAGTCTATACATGTGATCAAGGAATCATGTAATAAGATGACATCATAATTATGGGAAAGGGACATATTCATGTATTGAATTAACTGAAAGTGAAACTTACAACCTGAGCCTTGATGTCGTAGGTCTCCTTTCGATGGCTCCTAGCTCTGACACACACACTTGCTCATGCATGAAGAAAATCAACCACATAAGATGACCTTGCTATTGTCCTTTGTTGCTGTAGCATCAATCCTCCATACAGTCTTGCACTAATTCTCCAATCAATCTCTGGCTAGCTTGCTTCTAATCTTTTTTGTTAACCCTTTCCATGAGCAATCTCCTAAATATATAGGAGAATATAGTTTAGTTACTTGGATAGAGAATGATCCCAAGATATCTGGAAAGTCAGTATTTTGCCAACCATTTGAAAGCCAACTCATCCTTCTAGAAGATTCCTTCTAGAAGGATCGAGAACTTATCCATTTTCCTCCTTTAGAAACATGTTCGCACCATGTCCTTGAGTACAGTGCGGGAAGTTCGCAGTCAAGATGAATGCAGCCTGCGGGAATGAAGGATTCTCGCAGGAGAGTATATATGCAGCCTGCGAACTATCTTTAAAATATGCTTTTCTGGAAACTGACAAGTGTAACCTTTCTCATGAAAATGTTCTTAGTAAAGAGTTTGATTTTCTATTATCATGACACTATCATGACATCATCCCGATGACCAAAAATGTGGATAACAGAATGCCCCCCAAAGTTTGAGAGTGGGACCAGTGATAGTCGATAGACTTTGTAAGCTGTATGTTTGTGTCAAAACCAAGAGCACATCTAATCGAAGCCCTGCAAACAATCAAGCATCAACAGAGTATCATGAATATCAATTCCGAGGTAGGCATCCCCATACTCAGATCATAGATTGATGACAGCAAAAACAAAAGGCATGGCCACCAATCATACACTTTGGATCCATGTAGTCATAATATAGCACAGCCACATACATTGTGGATCTGTGCGACAAATGTGTAATCAAGATGACATAGCCACGAACCATACACAGTGGATCTATGTGTCGCAAAATATACATACTCCATCGCAACCTGGATGTAAAGACAAGATCCAGGGTCTTCAATCTCATCACCCAACATACGAATCTAACCATGTGATTACATGTGTCGAAGTCGAACATGGTAGAAACCACTTGATTAC